>VDFB02371374.1:0-85033 GCA_007258455.2 Sequoia sempervirens
AAAGTCGTCTATGGAAACTCAAGTAGTGTAACGTCGCGTAACTTAGTGAATGTATGCAACTAAATAACTTAATAATATTACTTTAAAAAAAAATTATTTCACCTTTATACACAATTGCAACATTCTTTAGGTTATTATGATGGGGCATTACAGATGACGTGCAGGTTAGTGCATTGATGCTAGCAAGGGCTTTGCAAAACTAAGGAGAACACAATTTTCATATGCTTGATCACTGGTACTAGAGGAGTCTGCAAAGAAGAGGGAAGATTGCTGAAGTTCATGTCAAAGTAAGTTCTGAACATGTTAAATCCATGAAGTAGTAAAAGGGTAAATGAATTCGGGTAATCCATGTCATTGTGGAAACCATGAAAGCTAAGAACAAGAGAAAATTTGAGGAATCTGTGTCCAAATGGATTTAGCAAAGAATGCAAATATACGAAAGAAGAAATTAGTGAAAGGATAAATGAATTCAGGGATGCTGCCTTACTTTGATTCTTTAGGATTGCCAAGAGCATGGTATGTTGTGTTGGGTGGAAGGTTTGGGTAATCCTCCATGACTTGGAATCCTCGAAAATGGGTTTGGGAAATGTATGAATGGTTGAATTCCATGATATTTATATCCATTACTTCCATAGGAATAATCAAAGAGCTATTCATAGTCATAGTTGAGTGTTTGCAAGTTGATGTGCACCGCAAAGGAAAACAAATTTGAAGGGCTCATATTTTCCAAGTTGGAAGGTTGAATTGTTAATGACCAGTAGTTGATAATAGATTAAATGAATACTCATGGAATAACCATTTAAATCTGACAATACCATGTGGATGCAAGCATGGCTAGGAGAAGATATACAAATCTAACTAAGGGCGTAACAAAGAATATGAGACATTAGAATGATCAAAGTAACAATGGTTTTATAACTTTATATTGGATAATTCATTAACACATGATATTCAAAAATTCAAATGAACAAGGGATTCACGACATAGAATTTCAAGGAATTCGTTCTATCATGGAATACTTGAAGGACATAGAATCTTAGGGAGTTTTTGTATTCTCAGATTTTGTGAAAAGTGACATTATTGTATCATGTGAGCAATACAATTGGAAAATTACGTGTCGTGATAAAACTGAGCAGGGAACAAGACTACTCCAAGTTCAATCTCTCACAACATTTGCAGCAAAGCATTTATGAATTGAATAATCTCCTCTAGTATGATACAATTGGGGGCATCATAGTAGTAGAATCGAAGGATAATAATGATAAAGGAATAAGGAAGAGTGATTTAAGAGAGGTTTTTGATATGCTATGTGTACAGGATGAAGCTAGCACTTCTAGTTTGCTGGTAGAACTAAGGTATAATGTTGTATTCATAAACCTTGATTAACATTCATGAGGAAATTTATGAAGGATTGAATGCTCGGCTATTCCAGGAAACTATGGATTTAGCGAAAGGTATGTAAGAAAGCATGAACAATGTCAAATATATTTTTTTAGCTTTAGTCTGGAGGTATTCATTTAAAATTTGTGATGAAAAGATCAAAGTTCACGAAGATAGCATATGTGTTGTGGAGATTGGTGACCGCATATAGGTCAAGGATTCAAACAAATAAGCATGAACATGAAGATATTGAATGATCTTAAGAAGATTGGTAACAATACAAAGTGAGTGAAGGGTTTGAGGTTGTGAAGGAGATAGTCATAGTAAATGAGTCATGAAGTTTTTTGTGTGAACCGATAGTTCCTGTTGTTATTCTACAACTGTGAAATCAAATGGAAACGAATTTGAGATATTCAGTGGAAGCAAGTTTATAAAAGAGATATGTTCACAAAGATTTGATATTGGTTTTGTATAAGGTAGAACCTGCAACACTCTAAAATCTGCAAGCTTTCGATCCAAAGGGAAGGCCAAAGTTCACTAATAGGAAAAGAATGCATGGATATAAGGCTAGGTCGCGTATTGTTTCAAGTCGATGAAGGTTTTTAGCGAATGTTCTAATGATATGTGCACCAGATAGCTACCAAGAATATTTTAAAGATGAACTTGAATTCAACTCAAATATTAAATGTGGGATTGCATAAGAATTTGTGCCAAGATTGTGTCCATCTAGAGGAGGTTTCTAGATGGCATATGAAGTTGTTTTATGCTCCAATAAGAATTTTCATCAATGTCAAGGTGGCAAGATACTTTTTTCTCATTTCTCCATTATGTAGCTGATTTTTCTGATTGGTTGATGATGTATCACGAGTGCCAAAACTTAATGTAACTTCCTAATGCTTCTAGATGAGTGATCTAAGCCCTTGCATTGATTTAATCTTGGCCATTAATTTTGAAATGTAAAGTCTATAAAAGGCCAATGCCTTCTCATTTGTAAATAGTTAGAAAAAGTTAGAAATTAGTAGGAGTTAGTTGTAGGAGAGAGAGAATTGGAGATTGTTATGTAAATGTCAGAGAAGTTAATTCAATTAAGTCATTGATTCGGTGAACTTTTGTGTTCAACTTTGAAGGTTTATGGTTTCTTGTTCTTGATTCGCAATGTTAGATTTCATTTCTTTCATGATGATGGTGAAGCGTTAATGATGTTTGATGAATCTACTGCTCATACTTTTGGCAATTTGTTGATTGTAAGTTGTTGTGTAAAGTTATTCTAAGCCAAATATTGCACTTAGTTCAACTGTGAATACTTGTTCATGTTGCGCTAGCAATTGGGTATGTGAATGAAGGTTCATAGTCTAAAAATATTTTGATTGCCTTAGAAGATTGCACTATTTTTGTGTGGTTGTAGGCTTATCCTTGATCAAGCAGAGATTGGTTTTATGGGATTTTTCTATTTGCAGTATTCATCATTTTTGTTGTTGATCTTAGGTGTTAGTTTTAGAATCTCTCTTAAACCCTTTTTCCTTTTGATCTTTTTTTGAGTTAATTTTAGAATTGAAAGAATCACCACATTGCTATATCTAATGATAAGTACTTCCAACATTGTTTAATTGTAAGGCCCCTTGTGATTACCATCAAATCACATTTTTACTTAGTTGTTTGTGCATTTTGAAGACCTGACATTAGAGAACTTGGGTTCATTTCTGAGGCTTGTTGATAGAAATTTATCTTTCAAGAGAGATAGGATACTATATTATGTCTGTGTTGTTGTAGTTCTAAAAACACCATCAATAGTTCTCCACCTGGTAGGGGCTATAGACGAGGTGAAATTAAATTGAAAGAGAATTAAAGCTCAAATTATTCACTTTTCTCCTACAACACCAAAATTGAACCCAAAAAAAAATTTTGAAATGAAAACCAATTGAACAAGAAAATAAAATATTTTTGGGTGATGAGGATTTCTCTACACCTAAGATGCTCCTACATCAGACACACTAGATAGGAGAAATGTTCCATGAGGCTATAACTCATGAACAATTTTGGAAGATTCATATGGTGATCTTGTGCTCATTTTTCATCCAAATTTCTTTCATCCATGGGATTCTTTTGTCCACTAATCAAAACCTCTTTACTTATCTCCTCTTTCATAATCCTTTTTTTCTTATGTTGCAACCTACACTCAACTTAGTGGTAACTTCCATTTGGTTCTTTCCAATGACTCTCTTCACTCCTTTTACAATTATTTGGCTACCCCTTCTTCTTTTTCTCTTTTTTGTGCAACTGCTACACCAACTCTTCATCACCTCCCTTGACCTCACTCAAAGCTCTCTTCTCATGAACTAATATTGGGTTGCTCCCAACCTTACTTGCCATTGTCACAACTTGTTCACTAGCATGAAAAAAAACCAATGAACTATCCCTTACTTTCTTCTCCTTTTCCTTCAATGGAGTCAAATGATACTCTTGTCCATCCTTAGTGATGGTGAAACATAGAAAATAGGTTCTTCATTAAAGTGAGGGGTTCATTGATAACTTACTATAAATAAAAAAGGAAAAATGGGGTATCATGCACCTATTTTCCTCTATTTCAGTAGGAAAAAGAGATCCCTTGAGCCAAGGTTAACTTTTATCCCTTAGGTGAGTTAACTTTAAAGGAGATATTTCTATTTTCCTTATGATCTAGGATGGGGCAATCCTACTAAAAAAACACTTTTGAGAGAAAGACTAAAAATAGTAAATTAATCCAAAAATGCAATGCAACACATGAAATCAGAAGATTAAACCTTAATCTATTAGAACCTGCAAGTTTTAGAAGGATCTAAGAGGGTTTAGTATTTTTGCACCTTTCACCAAAATATTGTTGTAGAGTGTCCTCTGGGACAGATTCGCCCTAGGGTGAATGGGTCTTTGTAGGGATCTCTAAATTGCTCTTTGGGTCCTCTATTCCTATGTTTGCACTCCCGAATTCTCTGGATTTCACTCTCAGAAGTTCTAAAATAAATCCTATAGGCAAGTTTTTGTGGCCTGATGACAACTTTGACAGCTTTTGCAACTTTGACAACTTTTCCAATTTTTCTCTTTAAGAGATCTTGAATCCTTCTTCAACCTAAGATCTGCAAAACACACAAGAGGGGGAAAATGTTTGTTTTTGGTGAATGGGGGTTTTCCTTGGTCAAACCCCATTTTGGTAATTAAACCTTGAAATGAAACAATGAAACATGAAAGAAATGGTGAATGAACAAGTGCTATGTTGCAACTCACTAAACCCTTGATTTGGAACCCTTGAAGGACTACAACTTAGTAGATATTGCATGAAATGGCCTGATTGTTGATTTGATCTTGATTTGATAGCTTGAATATTGATTTGAAACGTGAAACCTACATCACAATGTTAGCTCCAAAAACATGCATGATTCTTGATAACCTTGATATGATGCTTGAGATCTTGAATACTAAAAAAAATGCTTGAGAAATCTACTCTTGAACACCTTTGACAATAATCTTTGCTATAGGAATACTTGCATACAAAATCTATATCTCTTCTTCTAGGATTTGAATCGATTAAAGACCTTTCTTTTATAGACAATTTCCTAGTTTCCCAAAAATTAAACATTACAATCCAACACTTAAATCTTGAATTTATGACTTAACATGCTGCCAAAAACATGTTTAAAATTTTAATGTGTGATCTTAAGGGGGACCTAGTCACTCTAGGGTGAATGGGTCCTAACCTAAATAATTAGGACCTATTGATTTTGAGGTGTTAATAATGATATATTCATTAATTAAATCATGATTTCCCTTTCAAAAATTGTAATTAATTAGGCTTGTAAATGCAAAATTTAGGAAATTAGAGGCTTAATTAATTCCAATTTAAATTAGGGGACCCAAACATAGTGTGAAATGTAAAGGAGTGCATTTTTTGACACCATAGATGGTATACATATTTTCCCAACCATCATACACAACATTTCTATCATATTGCCACGATCTTCCCAAAAGGACATGACAAGAATCCATGGGCATTACATCATACAACACCTCATCAACATAATTACCAATCTAAAATTGAACCAATCATTTTTCACTTACCAAAATTTGATGATCCTTTTGCAACCAAGTGACTTGGTAAGGATTTGGATGTTTTGTCCTTTTCAAATGCAGCTTCTCTACCATCTCTTGTGAGACCAAATTATTAGTAATTTCATTGTCCACAACTACCTTACAATACTTACCACCCGATTTACACACCGTTTAGAATAAACATTTCCTTTGTGTTGGCTCTAGTTATTATTTTTCTAGTTTTAAAAGAACTCTATTCAGCATCAATGACTCTCTCTATTCAAGCTCTTCTACTTTCTTTGTGGAGTTCACACTCTTTTCATTAGTTTGTGTTACATAATTCTTTTTTTAACTCTTCCTACTAGATTCTTGTTGTATTTGAGGGCATTCAAAGGCCCTATGTCCAACCTCTCCACATTGGTAACATGTGCCTCCAAATCCCCTTCCTCTACCTCTTCTAGAATATCCTCTTCCCCTATTGTTTTGACTTGATTCCTCCTTGCATGAAGTATTATTTGACTCCTCAAAAACTTGTTTTCCTTTGCTATTACTTGTTGGTTCACTTTGCATGATATACCTTCCTCTTCCTCTTGTATTATCTTGGTGTCTTTGTAACATTTTTTCTTCAGCCTTGAAGGAAAATTGATATGCCTCTTCCACCGTATGAACTTGTAACATAGCCAATTCATCTTGAATGTTATATCTCAATACATTTATATACCTTGAAATATTTTTTGAATTATCCTCCACACATCCAACCTTTATATTCAACATCTAAAACTCCTTGGTATAAGCTTTCACACTTAACTCTTTTTGCTTCAAATTTTGTAATTTAAAAAAAAACTTACTTTGGTAATCTTTCAACAAAAATTGAGCCTTCATATTTGCTATCATTTGGTTCCAAGTTCTGATTTTATCCTTGCCTCTTCATTTTATATCAACCTACATGTGATTCCACCATAATGACGTGTGTCTCTTCAACTTCGTGCAAGTAAACTTCACTCTTTTTAGGTCCTCTATTGACTTGAGCATAGTCAAAATAATTCTCCATTTGTTATATCCAATCAATTAAATTTTATGGATTCAAGCTTCCATTGTAACTAGAGGTTTCTACTCTCAAATTGTTGTTGATCTTCACCATTTTTTTCAAAAATCTACTCTCCGCTATATTCTCACCTTCATCTTCTAGATCAATTTTGGGGGCTTCTACTTCTTCATCCTCACTGACATCTATCATAGGCACTCCTCTTTGTTGCACCATTTCCATTGCATCCATTCTCATTTTTATGTCTGTTAGCATCTCCATTATGGTTGCACTATCATCATTTTGTGGTCCTCTCCATCTACATCCTCATCTTTGGTATTCCATGTTGGTACTGTCTACAGTTTCAAGTCTTCTTTCTTCCAATTTCCCACAACACCAACACTTAGGGTCTTCTCCAAACATGATCCCAATCCTTTCTCTAATACCAATTAATGCAAATTAAATATTATGAGCCTTATTAGGAAAATAAATATGTGTAGCCAAGATGACTTCAATTCAAATTGTGCATTCAAAAAATGGTGAAATTACAACCTATAGGTATGCATTCTTTCATCCTTCAAAATACTTCATACACCAACTCAATTCAACACAAACAAGAACCAATTTAACATTTCATTTTTATTGATTTGATTTTTTTTTTTACAATCAGTTGCAAAATAGAGAATTAATGCATGTACATGCTCTCCTCCAAATCCAACACCCCAATCATGGCTTCACCTGCAAGATTCAAATTTGCAACTACAAATCTCATTTTTATTCAAAAAATCTTCTTCTTGGTGAACTCCCACACCCCCTATGGCAATGTGGACTAGTTTCTATGACTGATAATCTTGTTAGAATGAATTAAACACCTCTTTTTACACTATCCACCTAGTAAAATCTACCATTGTTCTTTATTTTTCCTCTGTACCAAATTCTCCCCCTTACTCCTCCTGGCGTTCAGCTTCCTCTGACCTTCCAAATCTTTTTCTAAACTCTAATTTTCCTTTTTTCCAATGTCTTTTCTCATTCTCCTCCTAGCAACGCCCCTTGTCTCTCCAGTTTCTAGCAAATAGAAATTTATGAAGTTACATTCTAGAAGGAAATATGTTAAATTTACAAATTATTTCCTGACAATTAAATTTGCAAGTGCTAAGTGAGCATAGGAATTAATCAATTAATTAATTCAAATTAAAATCCTTAGTTCTCCACCTGGAAGGGGCTATAGACGAGGCACTCGATTAAATTGAAATAGCATTAAAGCTCAAATTCTCAATTTTCACCTGCAATACAAAAATTGAACTAAAACCAAAAAATATAAAATAAAAACTAACTGAACAATAAAATCAAAAAATTTTGGGTGATGATTATTGGTCTACACCTGAGATGCAAGGATGGACATAGATGATATAATTGTACCTCTTTTTTTATTCATAGAACATTTCATATCATGATGATGTTTCTTTTATTTCTCATGATAATCTTACATCCATTGATTCATGTTTTTAAAAAAATACATATCTTCCCATATATGATGCTCATTCATCTAGATCTCATGTTGATTTTATCATTACTTATCTTTTACATCACCTTCCTTCACATGTTGAAATTGTATGCATTCATGATACTTTATTAACTTCACATAGTGATACTCCATTGCACTATTATGTATTTAATGATTTGATATTATGATCTTTATGAGGAACTTTTTCATGATGACTATAATGGTCCTAATGATGCATTCTTAAATGTGAAATATATTTAAATTTGACTAATTATATACATAAATAGTTTAATATAATATTGATAAATGAATTTAGATTTTATATGAGAGAAAGATTTGAATTAATTGATTCATTTTTTTTCTATACACTTAATTTACTATTTTAGGAAATTATTTTATTGTACAATTTTCTAGGCCTAATTTACATGAAGATAGTATAGATTTAATGATGATATATAGTGAGATTGAGTTCAAAGGACAAAATTGACCAAAAAGTGGAAAGTTTTATTCTTACAAATTAGACCTATCTATGCTTGCACAGTAATGATTCAAAGCACTTCTAGATACAATATTAATATTATATAAAAAATATGTTCAATGTATCATTATTTTGCATTTTCAAACATGCAATTTATACTAATACATAGATTATAAAAATAAATAAAGGAAGTGCAAAAATGATATTTTTCATATTTTATAGAGAAAAATATATGAATGTGCATGTTGCACTTAAAACTAATAAATAAAAGTATTTTTCAAATCCTTTTGTGGATAAGTGCATTTTTTGAGAGTAGGGATCATGGATATATTTTTTATATTTTTTAATCATTTTTATTAATTATTTAGTAGGATTAAGATATAAATGGAAAACTATACAACAATCTTAATTTGACTTAAAATACTCATAAAATAATTAATTTATAGAACATGACATATAGGTTGAACTTGTTATTTTAAAAATATCAATATTTCTTTATATGAAATTAAACATTTCTTAAATTAATTGAATATTAGTATTAACATTTTGAACTTTTGGGGAAAATTTACTCATATTAGAACCCTAATAAATTAATACTTCATAAGTTAAAACTAAAAGAGGGGTAAAAATTTATTCAATCCAAAAAAGAGCAATACAAAGCAAGGGCATTACACATCCCTATCTATCTCCACTAATTGGTCCAACTTTTGTAACAAATCCAGGGCTAATTGACCCCTTTCCACAATATTTCAATCTTCCAAATGATTAGAAACCCATTTAGCCAAACAATCTGCAACCCCATTCCATTCTCGAGGAACATGACAGAAAGAAACAAAATCCAAGGAAGCACACAAATTAATAATAATAGCCAAATGCCAACGAAAATCCTCTAACTGTTGCCTCTTCAGCAAAGTAACTACCACCTGAGAATCAGATTCATAAATGATACGTCTCCACCCAAGAGCACAACCACACTCCATAGCACATAAAATGGAAAGAGCCTCCATCACATTGTTAGTATACCAACTCTTATAAATAAAAAAGATAAACTTAACCATCCTAGAAATAGTCCACCCAACACCTCCAATACCAGCATGGCCTTGATTTCCATGAGAAGAACCATCTCTGTTGATTTTCAACACACCCTGAGGAGGAGGACACCAATGCCCCTCCCTATTTATCTTCTGAAGGGGATACTGACATTTGTTTCTCATGATTTTACCAGCACTCTGAGCAGCCCCCCTATGAATAGGAAGATTGAGATAAGACATTTTATATAATAATTTTTAGTTTATATGTGATTTTAATTTACAATATTTTTTAAAATATTATTTATAAATGTGTAGTGTAGGAAAGATAATGATTAATGGTATAAATTTTATGAGTATTGTTTATGGCCTCTCTTATCGATTATTAGTCAATCAATTGTGAATTTGGAGTGGTAATTTTATTAATAATAGGGTATGTGCAAGATCGTGATGGGCCAAAAAGTGGTGATATGATGGGTTTTTGTAGGGTATGTGGCTGACAACTTTTTTTTTACCCAAAATTGATGAAACAAAAAGGGTTTTTAAAGGATATTCTCAGCTTTCGACCAATATAAATTATACTTTACTTTGAATTTAATAATTAATTATTATTTATTTTCTATTTGAATTACAACTAAAGTCCTGATTGATAGGCTGATTGAGAAACATCTATAGCTTTCAAACAGTATCACATTTTTTGAATCCGAAACATGTGTCACATTATATGCTTAATATACTATAGGATTAAAAAAAAAAGAATTTCATGAAGTTTTGACCAAGTTAAGGTGGTTAGACATGCGAGTTTTTTAATTTTTTAAAAGTTGTAATAAAAAAAATCATAATTAATTATTTACTTGGAAAAAAATTATAAAAAATATGCATCACATCAAGACATGAGTCCTCTACTTATATCTAAAATATTATAAAAAATAATTATCATTTTATTGTGGTTAGGGTGGTCAGACAGACACCTACTTATTGGTGTAAAAGGCATTGGTCAAAGGTTCATCGGGTTGACAGGTGAATTTCAGCGAGATGAAGAGGCTAGTTTCCTTGACATCCCAATAAGCACTTCAAATTTTGGGCTTCGAGTTCATCGGGTTGACAAGTGAATTTTTGTGGGAAGAGATGACAAGTCTCCTCAACATCCCAATAGCTTCATCAAAGAGACATGCACATGTCAGTGGGACTTACTGGATAGTCTCCTTGACATCTTGATAGCTTCATTGAGGAGACATTACAATGTTGAAAGGAAACATTACAAGGAGGGAAACATGATACCCAAAGTTTAATAGATAAGGGAATTCTTGCATAGACTAAATTCTAAAATGTAAATGCTAAAGATATGACAACATAAATATATAAGGCATGACAAGAAAGTAATTACACCACCAAGTGTAAGGATGTGGCAATGATTATGTAATTGTGAAAGTTACATGATACCTCAAATGTAAATATATTGAAAATTAGGATTGATGTGTGATGGGAATGATGCTTCCCTAGAGTACAATTATTTATACAAGTGGAATATGGATGACTCTAGAAACATGGTAGAGTAAGGGATGTGCAACAAACAAATCTAGGGAGTAATATGTATCAATATATAGGTTCAATGTGTAAATATTGAGGAAGCAATATGTATTGATGTAAGAAAAAATAAACACTAATAATTTTATGATATGCAATTGGAAGATCAATATGTAAAGTGGAAACAACATTCAAGCTATATAAGTATGATATAGAAATTTAAGATTAATAAGTTCTAGGAATTGTAGGATATTATAATATGAGATCAATATATGGTAGGAATAATGTATAACCTATAAGAAGAATGATACAAAAATTTAATTTTAATAAGAAAGATATAATGATTAAATGTTAGGGAACAAGAATGAACATAAGGCTATGATACAAAAGAGAAGTAATTTGATGAAAGGGAAAAGGTTATGAAAGTAAAAGAAACTAGGAAACCCAAGTGGGAAATAAGAGCATAAGGTAATTGTAAATAAAATGTCAACATGAAGGGAATATAAACAAGAATATGAGGAAATATGAAAATAAGGAATATAGAAATGAATTTAATGTCTCCCGAAGTGGGAGTACAAGCATGAAACCAAATATAGAAAGTGAAATGAGTTTGAAAGGAAGAAAAGAATCATTCAAAATATAATGACATATATGAAAAATGGAAGATTAGAAGAATGGGATCACATGAGGAAAATTACCCAAATAGAAAATAAGGAAGAGGTGACATGAAAAAAATATATATATGCCAAAGTCACTTGTATCAACATGCACCACTAAACATGTATTTATGTCAATCACATGCTAACTAGGAACATGAGCATGTAAGTATACACTTGAGAAAATAAAGAAAAATCATAAAATATGGTGAGAAAATATAAGGATCCCTATGCAATGAACTCATCTCTCATATTATGTGGCTTCTCTTTTATGTTGAATGTGTGAGATCAATATAGGATAAGTTGTGATGAAAAGTAGATTTAATGTATGTATAGGTCATTTGGATAGTATGAGAATAAGGATAAAAAGATTAATCATGATCTAAGACACCTACAAGAAGTTGAGGTCCAATTAAGATGAAATGCTTTTGTTCTAAAAATGTGCGACACCCAAGACTCAAAACTAAAGGATGAAACCCATGGAAGATATATTTTTTAGGATTGGCACACAAGCATTGTCAACTATTTGGTAGTAAAATATCCAAACACACTCAAATTCTAGTTCAAAAAACTAGATATTGAATTATAATGGATTTGATAATTGGCCAATACTAGTTCAACAAACTAGATATTGAATTATATTCAACTTAATTTAAATAAAAAATATGACTTCAAAACATAATTTCAAACCAAATTAAATATATACTTGCATGCATTTTTAATAACTTTTAATTTTAAAATAAATTATATGAGCCCAAGTTAGACATCATTATATACACATTAAAAATTCATGTTACAATTATTTTAGGTCAAATTAATATTATTATCCACAATGGGTTTGAGACTTATACCTTAAATATAATGATAAATAATTAAAAATATCAAATCTCGAACCTCAACATCAATTGTATTTGTCTACAATTTTTTTTAAAATACTTTCATTTGCTATCTTTTAAATATTTTGTCCACACACAACATATTTAGGCATCCCTTTTCTCAAGGGTGCAAACAAGGCGGCTTATTGGGGGAAAGTGATAGAAAGACTAAAATCCAGAATTCTAATGTGGAAGGCAAGATGGTTATCATTGTCAAGTAGGATTCTCTTAATAAAATATGTACTTTTTGCTATCCCTAATTGTTTTTTGGCAGTACTCAAAGCACCAAAATCAATCCTTTTAGAAATTGAGAGAATTATCAAAAACTTTCTTTGGAAGGGAAACATGAATGATCAAAAACAAGGCATTTGGGGCTAAATTAGTCTAGAAAATGTACACAAAACCAAAGGAAAAATGGTGTAATCTAATGCAAGCTAAATACTTAGATAATTTCAGTCCTTTAAGAATCTTTACCATTTCAAACCCCCCAAAAGGATTAGCTATATGGAATTTCTTGATATCATGTAGGCCCATTGTTATTTCTTACATTACTTGGGAAATTCATAATGGACAAAATGTAAAGTTTTGGGAAGATTCTAGGCAGGTTAAGCCTCCTCTACAGGCCATTCTAGAGTTACAACCACTAAGGGAAGTATTAATAAATGAATGGGGGCCAAAAATTTTAGATTATGTCAAGACAACGTAAGTTTTAACAAGGAAAGTGATTTGGAAAACAAGCTCTGATTCTTCTCTCTCATCAAATCAATTTTTTCCACTTCATGAAGTATTGAAAAGTAGAAATGTGTATCTTTCGGGGAAGTCTAACAAGATTCAGTGGGCTCCATCAAAAGAGGGTATTTATTCAATCCAATTGGGTTATAGAGATTTAAGCCAGAAAAGGGGACAGTTAGTTTCACAAAGAGCTTATACTTTTTGTTGGAATAAAAAAATACTTCCAAAAGTGAGGAGTTTTGCATGGTTGGAACTTAGGAAGAGGATACTAACAAGTGATCATCTAACAAAATTGAAGATTATGGATCCCTTCAAATGTCCATTATGTGATGCAGAATTGGAAACAACTGACCACTTGCTTGTGCAATGTAATTTTGCACAGGAATGTTGGATGTTTGTAAAGAATAAATTAAATTTGCAGATTCCTTTTCCAAACTCCCTTTGGGATATCTTTTAGAGTTGGCTAGTGTTATATAAAACTTTTTTTTTTGCATCTATTTGGAAGGTTATTCCATCTGCAGTAATATGTAGCCTATGGTGGGAGCGTAACTTGTGAATCTTCTAGAAAACATCATCTTCTCTTGAGAACATTAAATTAAAAATTGAGAATGCAATTTCGGAGGTAGAAAATGCACATGTGTTGAAGTATTAGAACTCATCTTCACTCTACACAAGTTGGGATGATTTCATTTTGAAAGCTTGGAAAAATATAGTACTACATTTTTAGGAATTCTTCATCAAAGCGTTAAACAGAAGGTGGATAGAAAATAAATCAAATGGAAAACCCCACATTTTGGTTACTTAAAATTGAATTTTGACAGAGCATCAAGAGGGAATCTAGGAGCTTCAAGGGTAGGCATATGCATACGTGATTTAGTAGGAAATTTTGTTGCAACATGTTCATACAAACTACCAATGGGCACAAATAATGTTGTTGAAGCCTAGGCTATCCTATTAGGGTTAGAGGTGGCATTAAATCTAGGTATATCAAGGATCCACGTGGAAGGGGACTCGTTGATTGTTGTAAATGCTTACAAAGGGAAAAAGATACAAATTTGGAATCTAAATTATATTTTGCAAAGAGTATGGGACTTGTTAGATAGATTTCAATCATACATAATCTTGCACACCTATCAAGAGGGAAATAATCTGGAAGATAAATTGGCTAACTTGGGTTGTAATGGTATAGAATTCTTAATATATAATGATATTCAATTGTAAATGTATCCACAACTAGTAGAGATAGTTGCACAAGAATCTATGAATGTGGATAAGTAAAGTGTTTTACTAGTGAATATTCCTATTGTAGATTGTAAGGTTCACACATGTTGATAATCGAGGTCAAATTTGGTGTGTAAACATTTAGCAATTGGTGAAAGTTGAGGTGGTGAAGGTAAAAGGGAACAAGCAGAGTTGGATCGTAAGACATGGGGTTATTGTTATAGGCAAGTGAAGGTTTTTATGCTAATAGGTTGCTCTACTTTGCTGGTACTTTCCTAATGAAGAAGGGCTCACTTTTCATAAGCTATTTGGTCACAAGTTACCGGGTCACTCTTCGCCATATCGGGAAGACATCATATCGTCTCCCTTCGACAAAAGTAAGTCCCTTCAATGAGGTTTATCAGCTTGTTGAAGAGAGTTCACCCATGGTCCCTATGAAACAAGTTGTCTCATCGAGTTTTCATCGGTCCATCATGGAGACTCGAGGTTGAGTCCCTTTGATAAGGCTATGTCTCTCGAATTTTCTTCCTTTACATGCTTCATCGAGCCTTCAAAGAAACTCGGGATAGGGTCCCTCCAATGAAGTTGATTCCCATCGACAAAGACCAAGGAAAAGCTCCAGTCTATTGAGGAGACATTTCACAATGTCTTGTCAAACCATCATTCACAAGCTACCAAGTCACTCATCACCATATCGAGGAGACATCACATCATCTCCCTTCGATAGTTACAACTCCCTTTGATGAAGTCTATCAAAATGTTCTTTTTCATTGGGGACTTGTGTTTGGTGGTTGCAGGGTGCTTAAGAAATGACTTAAGCCCATTATGTTCGTCCCATGATCAACCCCTCACATCTTCGCAACCGGTTGACTAGGTCCAAGGTTCACGTCAGCATGGCAATGCGTGATTGGCGAGAGAATGGGAGATGTCTCTTTGACATAGCAATGTTGTATGAAGATATTTATTGGCATGACAAGAGCATATCAGTAGGACTCATCCTGGAGTCTCTTCGATAGCCCGACTATAATCTCATCAATGAGACACTGGGTCATTGAAGGGTGTTCTATGTGTATCACTTCAATGGAGTATTATGGTGTATAGAAGTGTTATCAACAAGATTGAACGGTGGTGATAAGACCTTTGGCTATGTCTCTCTGACTTGGTGATGAGAAGGTAGCACTCCGAGTGGGACCCAGTCATAATGATGTGGGTGATAGTGTTGACGAAGATGACACATGGTGTGACGAGATTGAGTAAATGGTAATCCACATCCTTTTTGTGGATTATGTTGTAGTGACTTAGTGATGAGATGGACAGGTGGTGTCATCAAGGGTTTTCATCGACGTGATTGAAGGTCATCAACAAAACTTGTTCAACTGTCTCCTCGACATCCCGACGACCATTCCATCAGTGAGACTTCGGTAGTTCGGCAGGAATTTGTTGCATGTCTCCTCAACATGGTGATAAAAGAGTATGTTGCCGACTGTGGGACCCAGTAAGGTGGACATGACAATGAGACCTAATAAGGTAAGGATGATGTGCGTCGATGATATAATCAAAGAGAAAATGAAAGGATGACATGTGGCAAGAAGCATTATTGGATGGTGACATGTGGTGACATGATGGCATGGGGACCTCTTTTCTACAGCAGCAAATGGTATCAGCAATGGTCCAAGTTTGAACATGCTTCATTAGGCCATTAAAGAGACTCGGGATAGAGTCCCTTCGATGAAGTTGATTCCCACCAACCAAGAACAAAACAATGCTTTGGGTTTTCAAGAAGACATTTCACAATGTCTTGTCGAACCATCAAGCTCTCATCGATAAGATTCCTCTAGCCTCCCATTGGTGTATCGAGGAGATAAGACAAAGTCACGGCAAACCCACGATGTCCCGTCAACAATGATCCTCCATCCTTTCATTGGCACTTTGACATGGAAGGTTAATTTTGATCATATTCTAAGGTGTTTTTTGTCTTTGAATATAATGAATTTTGTGTCATGATTCAGGCTATGTTCCTATTACCTAATTTTTAACTTTCAGCTGAAATCAGGTTTAGTGTTTATTCTTTTGTGTTGTTCATTTAAGCATTTAAAAGATAAACCATAAGTATGCTAGGTTTAATATGCATGGAAAAAGATTGTCAAATGAAACAGATTACATTTTTTTCATTCCAGTGTTACAATTATAGCAAATGAGAAAAGAGAATCATATGTATACAGATGTAATCTTTTATTGATAATCATGAAGTGTACATGTCCCTCACAAGACAAGGGACTAACTTTACTTATTCAATAGGAATAAAGAAACAATTTATACATGAATAAGTAAAAAATAATGTGCATATAAGAATGGAGACCAATCATTTCCTGAGAATGACTGGTTGAGAAGTTGCCCTCTTGACTTGCTATTGTTGCCCCAAGCTGCTTGTGTCCTTCCCAGATCCGTAGTGCTCCTAGCTCCTTCATTTGAGAAAACAATGATGTTAGAGCAATTCTCTAAGCAATGAAAGATCTCAATCCTTACATACACACCTACCGAGCTGCATGTATAAATTGATCCATAAGTGCATTAAATAAGCATGCAAACCTTGGATGTCCTAGAAAACAATGAAGCAATCAAACAAATCCAAAATATGCATCTACTTTTCTAACTTGTTTGCTTCATGTGTAGATTTAGGACAAGTTTGGTTATTGTTCTTATTCAAATTAAATATAGCATGTGAGGTAAATGTGGCTCCCACGAGGGTAGAGCTCAACATGCTTTGAAAGAAAAAGGAAATTGAGTAACTTGATCAAAGATTTACCTGTTAATAATGCATTAAATCAATATAGAATCACACCAGTTGATCAAATTTCATTATCAAATTCAAAAGATGCATCAAGTTCAATTATGCATCTCTTAAATAATGAGAGGGCAATCCAAAGTATTTTCAGGTCCCTCTCACCTTGACCCTATTGGACAGCCACACATCACATAAGACGGTGGGCTTTTAGGTCACTAACATAGGGGGCATGTTTCTGCCCACTAGGATCAAAGTGGGGAGACAGTTATGTATTACACATGATAAAAAAGGAAACAAATGTGGTGGAAATCATATAGCAAATTCATGTAGGACAACAAGCATTATTATGGAAGCCATGAAGTTTGGGACAACAACATGTATTCTCATGTCATGCAGGACAGCAACAAAGAAAAAATGTCTTTTGACTTTACTGAAGGAAAACAAGAAATGGTCACAAGAGATTACATTACAGATGAAAAAGAAAGGAGGGGTAGTAAAAATTTTCAACTGCCCTATTCGGTGTCACATAATGATCAACTTTCATCTACATTTTCTTGAAGTTGCTCAGACCCAAGGATTACCTCCACAAGTGATATGCAATTGACAATAACTTTATTGATGGAAATGGAGAAGTAGTCAAGTTTCACAACTTACAAAGTGTAACTTTTAATGAACATGAAATATTGTCACCTTTGGCTGCACAATCTATTGTTTTGAAACAATGAAATGATAGAAATTTAACAACAATGGAAAAAGAACTATGGAGCTATCAAGCATTTCCCAAGAAAAATCAGTAAGCCATGAGGAAACAAGGGGCATGTCATCATACCCAAGTGAAGCAGCCATTTGCATCAGAATACAACCATTGGTATAGCCACATGTCAAGAAATCGAGAAGTTGAAGTGCATAGGACAATAACATGCAAAGCCTATGACCTATGCAACTTGTTCAAGTGATGGTCAAACATAAAGCTACAGTGGCATTGAGGACAAGGAGAAAATCTAAATATAGTCATGAATGCATGCTACAGGACAACAAGGTCCAACAAGTATGGGGTTGTCATTATCTACTAATGACCTGTGTTATGGTGCACTCCCACATTTTCAAAATCTACAAGGGGTGGTCCTAAGGGAATAGACTAGAAAGTGTTTATCATTGGAGGAAAAATGGAATTGCTAATGCCAATTGTGGTGTATTTGTGAAAATAAGTGCAGTGAGTAAGGTCATTTTCATTTAATATGACAGTTGACAATGGTGATACAATGCTACAGATTGTATGGAGAAGAAGGGTATCCTTTGGTGGATATTCTCAAGTGGGTATGTGCAGGATCATCATGGAAAAAACAGGCTCTTAAGTGGCAAAAAATTCAGAAAAATCAATGTTAGGCAACTTGACATAAAAATTTGAATAAGTTATCTATATTATTTCAAAAATATGTAAGAATAGAATATGTAGAAAATTGAATGTAGTTTCTAAACTACTAGGTTTATTTAAAATAAATAAAATCTATTTGGTGAAAATTTGAAATTTCAATGCAAAGAGTACTTAAATTTCAAGGAAAAATAAGAAGTACGTCTCTGTCTGACCACCCTAACCATAATAAAATGACAATATTTTTTTATAAGATTTTATATATAAGTAGAGGACTCATGTCCGGATGTGATGCATATTTTTTTGTAATTTTTTTCCAATTAAATAATTAATTATAATTTTTTTATTACAACTTTTAAAAAATATAAAAACTTGTAAGTCTTACCACCTTAACTTGGTCAAAACTTCATGAAATTTAATTTTTCTTTTTCTAACCCTATAGCATGTGAAGCATAGAATGTGACACATGTTTTGGATTCAAAAAATGTGATATCGTTTGAAAGTTATAGATGTTTTTCAATCAGCCTATCGATTAGAACTTTAGTCGTAATTTTAATAGAAAATAAATAATAATTATTTATTAAATTCAAATTGAAGCATAATTTATATTAGTGGAAAGCTGAGAATCTCCTCTAAAATCCCTTTTCGTTTCATCAATTTTGGGTTAAAAAAAGTCGTTAGCCACATACCCTACAAATACCCATAATATTGCCACTTTTTGGCCCATCATGATCCTGCACATACCCAAGTACCTTGCTTTCTTGAAAGGAGAGAACTTAGTAGGAAGACAAGAATCAAAGGTAAAGGAAATTAATTTTTTATGAAGTTGCCATTACAAGAAGTCAATGACAACACTAGAACCCTCATATGATGTAATCAGGATACAATTGTTATTCCATAACAAAGATTATGAAATAAAAGAGTTTATAAAGTCTAATGGACAGTCACAATATTGTAACTCAAATGGACTTGTAATATAGTAAGCACTTTGAATCAATAGAATAGAACATTTTATCTTCTCTCTTCATGTTTCATGGTATGCCATTAATGATTGATCAATTTGTCTTGTGAAAATTCATCTTTCCTTGCAAACTTGTCTCATGTTTATGCATCTATTTAGTAGAAAATGTATGTTTACAAGTTATAAGCGAGTAAGTGCACAAAGTTGAGTCCACAAAATGTGGAAGCTTTTTCCTTAGCCAAAAAATTGAAATTGGCATTGCAAAAACGGGATCCCAATTTTAATAAACAGGATCCCAATTTTTCCCGTTTAACTTCAAGATCCCGAGCCTAAATACAAAATGGGATCCCGCTTTTTAAAAATTGGGATCCCATTTCTAAAAGTATCTCGAACGAACAAAGAAGGAACGAGATCGCAATTACTACGAAACGACATCTTGATTTTTATAAATCGGGATCCCATTTTGTAAAAATCAGGATCCCATTTTCCAATGATATATATTTTTTTTAAAACAAATAGAGTTCATTTTGCAGCGGACAGGATCCCGAGTACAGGTGATAGAGACCTCCACAAAAAGCTCCAGGTACCCATCCACACCCCTTTTTTTTGCATTTTTCCATTTCTTATTGAAATTGTGAATAAAATAAGTGAATTTAGCATTTTTTTCATGTTATAGTACAAATGAGTAATTGTTGAAATAGATCAAAAAATGCAATGAAACCTAAATATTTTTTAATAGAAATGAAAAAATGAACCTTGAATTGTGTTTTACAAACAAAATTTAGCTTTTGAAACCTAAATTGTTCGATTAAACCAAAAAAAATTGAATTTGAAAACCCTAATCGAAACGAAACAAAAAAAAATTGCATTTCAAAACCCTTAAATTGAAATGAAATAAAAAAATTGCATTTAGAAAACCCTAATCAAGCTTTTTGAAACCCCCGAATTCAAATCAAACTAAAACAAATGAATTTGAAAACCCTAGTTTGAACTGAAACAAAAAAAATTGCATTAAAAACCCTAATTGCTTAGAAATTGAAACCCTAAATTGAATTGGAACAATTTTTTTTGTTAAAACCCCAAATTGAAATCAAACAGATCATTTTGATTTTGAAAACTAGGTAATTTCGAGCTCAAAAAACATCATTTTCATTGCTTAAATGTTTTAAATTTTATTTGCATTGTATGGAGAAAACGATATGTTAAACTTTAGTTTCAATGTTAAATTATAATTAGATTAGAAAAAAATATGTTAAAGAATAGTTAAAATTCATAAAGTTTATCAATGTTTGTTTGCAAATTTAGTTAGCAAATTCGTAAATCCAAGCACGTACAATCGATTCCAATTTGCACTAACTTGCAAGTCTAAATTATTCCAAGGGCTACCCAAACTTCACCCTATGTTTGTTAAACCCTAAACCCTGAACTGTAAAATCTAAACCCTCAACACTAAAGCATTTGAATTTTGTCTTAGGACCTTAAAATGAGATTTGGTTTCCTTAAAAAACCCTTTGTTGTCACCATCCAGTAGAGCTTTTTGTAATGTTTTCACTTATTTGAACACATAATATAAAACCTTTTGGTTTCTACAAGTTTATGAAGAGTGGATGATCACTCACTATGACACTTAGACATGATCCATAGGGATCTAAATCATTGGAAGAAAAATTTATTTTATTATATCCACAAGATAGGAGAGCACGAGTGAGAGTGCTATGGGTAAAGTTTCTTTCATTGGACATACCTAAAATTATGTAGGTTCAATGTCAAGAATGGGTCTATTTGGTAGATGTATGAAAACTATTATGAATATCTAGAATACCATAAAAGTATAATTATAGCAATTCCAATTGGAAACACTTGGGTATATATCATATGAAATTTAAATAGTAAGGTGTCTATTATATAAGAGAGTTGATAATACATGGAAAGAGTTTTGTATGGGAATATATGTATTAAGAAACACATTCCATGACCTCTATAGGATTTTTAAGATGTGATCCTAGATAATAATCCACCCATCCTCAAGCATAATGGATTCTTTAGCAATTAAGGGAGATTCAATAACCATAAAATTACCTATATTTTGATACTATATAGATTTATGTGGAAGGATAGAAATGCATCAATAAATAGACCAAGATGTAACCATTTAAGACCTAAGGTACACCTATTACATGGGAAAGGGAGGAGGTACATGATGATAGGTTGGAAGAACTAGGATATTATTATAATAGATAGAGGAGGAGGATTCATATTATGCTCCTATAAATAAGAGGTCAATTTAGAAGATTAAAAGAACTAGATAATAACAAAGGAAATAATTCTATAGAGGGAGTGAGTGGGATTGTTGGAAATATACGAGAGAGGTGAAGTTCCCAACACCTACATAGAGTCCTACACGAAATACACCAATCTAGGCACTTCCTAGAAGGATCAAGATCCATGTGAGTAGCCTCTTTTTATTTTTGTATCTTCTACATATGTATATTTATTCCTTTATTATGTGATTAAAATTATGTATGATATAACTTATTAATAAGTGATTACAAGTATAATTATTAAAATATATCATATTTATTTTGATATCCTCTAATGTAGGAGGAAATTTTTACTTGTTTTGATAGATGTATGTTATTTTTGTGATATTTATAGATTGATTCATTTTTAACATGATACTTTTTTTTATTAGAGGGGTAAACACTTTTGACCCAGAGCTATGAACCAATGAGGTCACAGTATGACTAAATTTGGACCTCACTAGACATCTAGATCCACTTAAGCCATCCTATCGCCCTAAATCGTAAATTGATTTCTTAAGGGGTCCCAATATGACATTTCTTAAGGGGATCCAAGAAGTTCTTAAAATTTGGTGAAGTTTCCCAAGGCAACCAAATTTAACAATAATAAAATCATGCAAGATTATAATATGAATGAGATTTCATGATCTAGGTTGGTCAGTTGAAACAAGAGTAGATCTCAATCAACTATTCCACAAGAAAATGTTCTTCACTAACTTGCAAGTTCATTGTATTCCAAGGGTCACCAAAACTTCACCCTAAGTTCTATAAACCCTAAACCCTGAACTCTAAAATCTAAACCCTAAACACTAAACCATTCATTTTGTCCTACCTGACCTTAAAGTCAAATTTAGTTGCCTTAGGAAAATCCACCAAATTTCATTCCCTTATTCCATGTAATTTTGTCATAGGATCTTACTACATAGATCCCCTTAAGTTATCCTATTACCCTAAACCCTAAACTCTAAACTCTAAACCCTAAACCCTAAAGCCATCATTTTTTCTTAGGCTCTTAATGAAATTTGGTTGCCTTAGGCAACTCTAGAAAATTCCATTCCCTTATGCCATTTAATTTTGTCCTAGGATATTACTACATGTAGATCCCCTTAAGCTATCCTATTACCCTAAACCCTAAAGTCTAAATTCTAAACCCTAAACCCTAAAGCCATCATTTTTTCTTTAAAGGCTCTTAATGAAATTTGGTTGCCTTGGGAAACTTCACCAAATTTTATTCACTTGAGCCATGTCATTTAGGACCTCACTAGACTTAGATCCCCTTAATCCATCATGTCACCCTAAATCGTAATTCAATTTCTTAAGGGGTCCCAATATGACATTTCTTAAGTGGATCAAAGAAGTTCTTAAAATTTGGTGTTCAAAGTTGCCCAAGGGAACCAAATTTAACAATAATAAGATCATGGAAGATTATATAATATTAATAGTTAATTGTATTTTCATTCAAGTAACATGTGCCTTAGACATAAATGAGGCTTACATATTTTCTCATTAGTATTCAATTATTTAAGGTTATTTATATTGAATGGTTTAAAGGTATTTCCTAAACATGTCTCTTACATCTTGAAATTACAAATCTAATGTAGGTTCACTCATATCTTAAAGATCACATGGATCCATTCAATAATATTCACAATCCACCTCCACGTCATCCATCTCCACCACCTTCACCTCCACCTCCACCCACTCCACCTCATAACCCCCCACCTCCACCACCTGAAATCGATGAAAATGCTCGTTTGCAAGCACAAATCAATGCCAATGTTAGAACCATCCAAGATCAAATCAACATTATTCAAAATGAAGAATGTGTCGCACCTCTTGTGAGGATGTTTGCATCTAGGATGCAAACCCTTGTTGATGTTGTTAGGGCTATGGATGGGATATTAAATGAGCATCGACAATGGCTAGAGGAGAGGAGAACTTTTGATTTTGAAAAGGAAAACACAAAGAAACGAAGAGATGTAGTAGAGAGCCACAATAGTTTCTAAATTAAGACAATGATCTTAAATAGTTATGAATTTATGAATTTGGTGAACGATGGATATTTTGTGTGATGAATTTATAAATTTGGTTGGATGGATATTTTTAGTGACATGAATTTATGATTTGGGTTCTAGATGGATATTTTTAGTGACATGGATTTATGAATTTGGGTATGTGCAGGATCATGATGGGCCAAAAAGTGGCAATATTATGGGTTTTTGTAGGGTATGTGGCTGACAACTTTTTTTTAACCCAAAATTGATGAAACGAAAAGGGTTTTTAGAAGAGATTCTCAAATTTCCACCAATATAAATTATGCTTTAATTTGAATTTAATAAATAATTATTATTCATTTTCTATTAGAATTATGACTAAAGTCCTGATCGATAAGCTGATTGAAAAACATCTATACCTTTCAAACGGTATCACATTTTTTGAATCCAAAATATGAGTCACATTCTATGCTTCACATACTGTAGGATTAAAAAAATAAAAATTAAATTTCATGAAGTTTTGACCAAGTTAAGGTGGTCAGACTACGAGTTTTTATATTTTTTAAAAGTTGTAATAAAAAATTCATAATTAATTATTTTCTTGGAAAAAATTACAAAAAAATATGCATCACATCCGGACATGAATCCTCTACTTATATATAAAATATTATAAAAAATAATTATCATTTTATTATGGTTAAGGTGGTAAGACAAACACCTACTTCTTATTTTTTCCCTGAAATTTAAGTACTACTGCATTGAAATTTCAAATTTTCACCAAATAGATTTTATTTATTTTTAAATAAACCTAGTAGTTTAGAAACTACATTCAATTTTCTTCAGATTCTATTCTTACATATTTTTGAAATAATATAGATAATTTATTCAAATTTTTATGTCAAGTTTCCTAACACTGATTTTTATGAATTTTTTGCCACTTAAGGGCCTATTTTTTCCATGATGATCCTGCACATACCCATTTGGTGGAATTTGTGAACTTATAATGAACAATATATAATAGTATATATTTTATGACTATCTACTAGATCGTGATTTCTCCTGCTAAAAAAATGTAATATATATATATATATGTGTGTGTGTGTGTGTGTTAGACATAAAATGAGCTTTTGTGAATGTTTCAAGTTTATTGTTTAGTATGTACGTGCATGTATTAAAAATTTGCATATAGTTCTTAACTTTTTAAATTTGTATGTATGTACATAGTTTAGTTTAATGATCTGTACGCATGGAAATTATGCATCATATTTTTTATTTTAAATGTATGTACATGTTAAATTTTGAATTTTGTATGGACATGCTCAAGTTCAATCAATGTATATATATGTGCATTTCAATTAAATATATGATCTTAATATATATGTTGCTCATTCTATTTCAATTAAATATATGATCTTAATATATGTATGCACATCCTATTTTGTATGATTTAATGAAAGTGCACATTTATATCACATATCATGGATGATTTTAACATCAATGATATCATCAATCCACCACCTCAGCCACAACCACATCCACCTCCCCCTCCACCTCCACCTCTCCCTCCACCTCCACCTCCACCTCCCCCTCCACCTAATATGCCACATCCAACAACTATCGCATCTGACAAGGCTCCCTTGCGAGAACGTATAAATGATCAGGCTGCATCCTTACAAAATCAAATCAATGTTATGTAGAGTCAAGCATGATTCCACCACATGTGAGATGTTTTACATCTGCAATGCAAAATGTTGTTGATGCCATCAGGATGATTGATTCTAATCTTGATAGGCATCAACGAGAGAGAGAACAAATGAGACAATTGTATTCTAATGATCTCTCTTACAAAAAAATATTAGACCTTAAAATAATGAAAGCCCATCTAGCCCCCTACTTTCTTGACCCCGTTACTTGACAACCCATTCCACCCAACAAATCTAGAATATCCATGAGGTGGTGCATACATCCACAGATGAGTGCACATTTTTGGGATCGATGGTATATGGTTTTTTATAGTCCCCCACATGCTAATTGGAAGTGCCAATTGTATTTTTTGAGAAAACTGTATGTAGAGTTTGTTCTGGGGAAAAAGCCCAATTATTTTGATTTTAGATCATTTCAGGGTGTTGGTGGTGACATGCCACAATAGGGGTTAGCGGCAAGGGTTGATCCCCAACACCCCGTGCATGCACAACCCCTTGTTGTTTCTCCTGGTCCTCCCATCCCCGCACCTATACATCATCGAGCTCTGGTCTCAATATTAGGTTCCCTTAGTAAACTTGTAAGAGACCTTGATCAGCATGCTTCTGCGATAGCGGGTGGGGAGCATAGAGACGATGATGATGGAGGAGTTTTTTATGGAGCTGGTCTGAGTACTGCTCCAAGAGTGTCGAGGCCCGTCCCCCATATATTTACTAGTTGTCATCAAGTATGTTATGGACCTAATCAGGCCACACCTAGTTCAAGTGGATGGGGAGATTCTGGTGGTTCATCTAGTTGCATCAGTTCATTTGTAGAGTTTCTTACAGCAGACCATCACCCTAAGGACACTGCGACACAGGTATAAATATGCATCTATGTACATTAATTTTATAAGAATTTTGATGGATGTATATATCAAAGAAAAGTTTGCAATACATTTTAACAATCAAATTGTTTGGTGTACAAATGACACTAATGATGGGGCAATCATCTATTCCATGAGTACATACATCGACACTGGTCGTGCTCGGCAACCCTTATGGGGTATTTTGATTTCAATTTTTAAAATTATATATGAAATCATAAATTTAATTTGAGTTTTAAATTTATAATTGAATCACATATATGTTTGAAATATTTATGTTGGTTTAGGCGAGTCAATCAGCATCCACGTCGATTCCTCCAAAGGGATTTTCAACCACTCCTCTACTATCAGGCATCATAGATCAGGGGAAGGTACATTCATATTGTAATTTTTTTAAAAGTTTACATTAGTATAGTTACAATTTTATGAATTTTAAATTCACTAGATATATGAAATACATGCATGTACACTTGTAAATATTATAAGCATTAAATGTCTATGTACATGTATGTCTAGGTTGATACCACAATGAGAATGGGCATCAGGAAAACATTTGATGTTGCAGCTACTCATGAGGCCACTGATTTCCAGGTTGTTTACAAATTTTTCTACACAAAATGTGCAAACTTGAATATATATATATATATATATATATATATATATATATATATATATATATATATATATATATATATATATTAACCTAATTCAATTGTACATGCTTTAATTTTGATCTTGTAGGACTTTGTTAGTGCAACTTTCAGCCCTGACCCAAACATAGTTACACCACCGGAGGACATGCAGAGTAGGCTCCAGATCAAATGGTAATTTAATTTTTTATTATATTTAAAGTCAATTATAAATTACATATTCTGAATATAACTTAAATTTTAAATTTTAAATTGAATATATACATAATATGAGATTTGTTACATATTCTTTTTCTTTTATAGCATGAGACACATCTTGTAGTTGAGCATGTACAGACAGGTCCTGGAGAAGAGCTTGGTGCACAACCTCAGAATACGCTTCAATTAAAATATGATAAATTATAAATTAAATTAAATTAAAAAAATTAATTGTAGAGTTGTACATCTAATTTCAAATTTCTTTGTCTCATTTATGTAGATTGATTTAGAGAATTTAGAGGTTGCTTCAAGTGCACCAGAGCATCCAGACGAAGATATGATGGTAATTTAATTTTATGATGGATTATAAATTAAATTGTCATTAAACCATTTTTCATTGTCTTACATCTGATTTCATCTTTCTCTTGTACAAAGTGTTTTAGGTCATCCACATAGTCTGCATGGTGTGAAGAGGTCTCTTGATTATAGAGACAGTACATGACCTAGAAACATGTGATTTTATGTGTTATATTTGTTTATTTCATGGACTATATTTCTGGTTTTTCATGTACTCTGTTGGACTTTATATTTCATGGCTCAAGTAATTAGTTGGACTTTAGTTCATGGGTTGTACTCTGGACTTTATTTCATGCGCTTAATATACTGGTTTCATGCACTTAATATGTTACATAAATTATGGACTTTATTATTGTTTGAAATTTTAATTTACACATGTACATTTATGCATTTTATGTTCATAGTCAAGAAATTAATATAGGACATTAATGTGAAATTTAGTGATCTCATACATGATATTAATATAGGAAATTTTCATATTTATACTTTACAAATTTAGTGATCTCATACATGATATACATGATATGTACATTCAATAATTAGCGATAATTACTCAATGAACTTATTCAATTCATATCAATCAATAATTAGTCAATAAATCATAATTTAAAAACAAAAGAAAACTATTTATATACCAGAAAGGATAAAATTTTAAGAAATAAACAATACCATAGAAGATTAGAGAATAAAAGCATTAATAGATTCTATAAATAATAACATCTAACACTAATTTATAAGTTGTCAAAACAAATAATGACATCCCATGCTAATTTATAAGCTATCAAAACAAATAATGGCATCCAATACTAATTTATAAGCTGTCAAAACAAATAATGGCATCAAATACTAATCTATAAGCTTTCAAAACAAATAATGGCATCGAATACTAATCTATAAGCTATCAAAACAAATAATAGCATCCAACACTAATTATAGGTTTTCTTAAGGAGTCGTAATACAACGTCTTAAGGGGATCAAAGAAGAGTATAATTGAGTATAAATATTAAGTAATATTAACAAGTATTATAAGTTTTAGGGTGAGTCATCATAACACAACGTATTAAGGGGATGTCTGAAGGGGTCATAATATGTCTTAAGGGGATGTCTTAAGGGGTCTTAAGGGGATGTCTAAAGGGGTCTTAAGGGGATGTCTAAAGGGGTCATAATAGAACGTCTTAAGGGGATGTCTTAAGGGGTCATAATACAACGTCTAAAGGGGATGTCTTAAGGGGATGTCTTAAGGGGTCATAATACGTCTAAACGGGATGTCTTAAGGGGTCTTAAGGGGTCATAATAGAATTTCTTCAGGGGATGTATTAAGGGGTCATAATACGTCTTAAGGGGATTTCTAAAGGGGTCATAATATAACCTCTAAATGGGATGTCTTAAGGGGTCTTAAGGGGATGTCTTAAGGGGTCATAATAGAATTTTTTAAGGGGGTGTATTAAGGGGTCATAATACAACGTCTTAAGGATATAATTGATTTAACAATAATGTATGCATGATATTTAGTGATTATACAATAGATATAAAGTTTCAAAGTAGGAAAACATGCACATTTAACAAACAAAATATATAGAATATTGATTTGATACATAGAAGTACATAGAGTATGTTTAATTTTGTAAGTATGTATGTACATATATGTCATCTCAAAACAATGTTTACAAAATTTGGATATGCCATCTCAAGAACATCTCAAACTCGTGGCCTAGAATGTAGTAGGTCTTCACACCACCTGATATCAAAAAGGTACAAGCAATATCAATGTAATCATCAAAACATACATATTTTAATTTATATAAAACTATCTATATGCTACACAACTCAAGTACCTACATTTAAAAGTATTCCACACATGTTTTTAGGTTGAATCCAGGCATCCTCTCCTTTTTGTTTTCAAAGTATGAGATCAATGCAATGATGGCTTAAGGATACAAAAAATGTCAATAAACCAATTTTTACTATTAATGTACAAGCAATATCAATATGTAATCAAAACATGTATTTAAATATAATTTAACTAATAATTACCTATTTTTACCAAGTATTCCATGTTGTCTAGGTTGAATCTGCATGGACTAGATCCTTTTTGTGATTATGCCAAGTAAGGATGTATAAAAGGACAATTTAAATCAATTTCAACTAATAACACACTTGACCAATGTCGAAACATGTATTTAATATATTTAAAAGGACATAATAAAACTAAAACTATATTTAACTATATTTACTTATTCCATTGTACCATCTACATCCTCTCTTTTTTGCAATGCATCTATGATTGCCTCATGATCTTCCATAGAAATTGACCATAGCACTTTTTTTGAAGGTCTTGCATGATACCGCTCTAGTTTTATATTTGTTGCCACCACTAAATGTGAATAATGTATAATATTTTTATGTGTTTCATAGTCTTCGAATGGAGGTAGACCATTCTTTCTGAACTTAGGTATTTTCGTAGCCAAGTGCCAACAACCACCACCAATCCTATTGGAAAACATGTTCAAAAACCATCATCAAATAAGTTCTCAAAATTTTCTTAAGTGGATCAAAGACTTGTTCTAAAAAATTGCTTAAGGGGATCAAAAACTTGTTATCAAAATTTTCTTAGGGGGGTGTCTTAAGGGGATCACCGTACCTGTTGGATAATGAAAGAAATCATCATCTTCTCGAGGTGCTATTAACTTATGTTTAGTTTCCACACAACGAGCCAACCAATATTATGTTTGATCTTCATTCCCCTCATGTGCAATAACATCATACACATGTCCTACCAACAAAATTTGATTTAATAACTTGTGCATATCCATATAAATAATTTAGTATTACAAAATAACTCAATAAAGTGAAAAAAAATGAAATAAATTGAATTAAAATTACCTTCTTGTACAAGGTCTGAAACACGGTCATAATCTTTAGATGCAAACACCTGATCATTTTCTTTAATAGTTCTTTCATATTGATCATGTGCTTCTGCAAGTGTCAATGATCTTTTCTCCCACTGTTCAACCCATTCTGTATTTTCACATGCTTCCCAATCTCTTGAGATACAAAACTGGAAAAAACATGCAAGCTCCCTTGTCCAAATAGTCCATGTGCTTGTTGTCGCACTCCTATATGAATGACATTTAGTAGATCCACTGATTGTCTCACAATCAACTCTAGGTACAATGTTCTCTTCTTCCACCAACCAAAAGAATCAATGAACTATAGAGTAATCACTCAAACCAGGTGCAGATAATCTTCTCTTACACCAATCCATAATCTCACATGCATCTTTAAATTTTACTGAATCCTCAAATTTTAATTGTTCTCTAGAAAGAATTCTTTTGACACATGCACCAGGTCCATCATGTTCTCCTTTACCATGCCTAGATTAAAAAAAACTCCATATATGTTGGAAATTAAGTTCCTTGTGAACCCTACTTAACCAATAGAACATTTCAGCATTCTTGAATTGCCCCATACAATTATCTAACCATATGAGGTGTTCTTTCATCTGGATTCCTCTTTCTCTTAAATTTCTATAAAATATACTGAAACAATATTGAACAAACTCTTACGAGTCTAACCAATTGTCACTCAAATAAAAATGATACTCCCTCAAAACTTTTCTATCATCCTCAATGCTATCATTTGCATGTCTATAAACAATATGGACAAACATAGCTACTTGCATTGAATTATAATATTGAGATTGAATTTCCTCTTGCAGAGCGAGAGTATAATTCTCCGCAAAATCAACCACTTGAAAGTATAGTACCAATTGGAAATGTGTTTCTACATGCGCGAAATTGGCCATCAAGCCATCGAGCATGTTTAAAGTGCATGACATATTTTCGTACAATTTTATGCTTAAATTCACTCATGAATGCATGCACACTAACTTTTTTTGTAACTAAATCACAACACTTTCCTATTTTTCCATCTTTTAAAGAATAGTGAACATTCTTAAATATTTTAACATCTACTAATTGTTGTCCAAAATCATGATCAACACTTTCATGCAAACAAATTCTTAAAAATGAAAGATTTCCACAGTTAATGTATTGTCTAGAAATAAAATAATTTACCATTACATTTTTCACAAAACAAACCTGAAATAAACTCTCTTATTGCTTCAGGTGGCATATCAATACCATACTCCTGTATAATCATGTTAGAATGCAAGGTACAACGTATATATCAAAAAACATCACAAAAATAATGAAATTCAACATGTATTTTACAACAACAAGATATTTGTTGCTTATTAATTTTTACATACCGGGGTTTACATTTTTCAAAAGACCTTTGACTTATTTTAATATTACCAAGTAACACTGAACCGCTACAAAATTTTCTATAAAATTTAGTTTGTGTTGTATCTAATAGGTGTTTTGGGTGAGGATCGCGAACTTTGGACCCCACCCTTAATTTTAAACATCTCTAGCATTAGATGAAACCCTAGTATTATCATGCCAATATTTTATGATCAAAGATTTAATTTCAACATTCAATTTCATATTAGACCTCGGTAGTCTTCCACTGAAACTCCAACATTGATTGATAGGATCATTTTCTATACTTTCTCTTCTTTTTGCTACTCTTAGCAATGTTTTAGGATGTATTTTTAAAACTTCACTAATATTGCTTACCATTATTTTATTCAAAGTTTCTTTATTAACTATAGCAGTTGTTATAGCTCTTCTTATTGCATTTTTATCTTTAGATCGACTATTTTTCCCAATAGATTGAATGGCACTAGCAACGGTAGACATAACATGTTTTAATGATTGATCTTTTCTTTTTTGTTTAACATAAAAGCCTAACATTTTCATTACTTTCCTCATTTTTTGCATTCTCATCAATTGCATCATTAGTTGACATTGAAATGCAATTTTTTTTATGATAAAAGAATTTGGTGTATATTCTATTTGCATGTGTTCTTATTTTCCTCCAAGAAATTTGACCCGGAAGATTATCGAAAACACCATTCCAATTTTAAAAGTATTTTCATTAAATTCAACATGCATTCTAGATTTTTTTCATCTTCATTTCATCACTTCATCTTCCATTTTCATTTGTTTTCATCAACAAAATGGTTTTATTTTCACTTTTCATCAAAAATATAGGTTTGTTTTCATTTCAAAGAAAATGATCATTTTACGATTTCATTTGCAACAAAATATTTTACATGCCAAATCATTTTCAACAAAATTCTATAAAGAAGTTTCATCTCTCGAGACTATCATCAATAGCACAACATCATTAAGTCCAGCATCTTGTAGGCTTTGAGAGGTAGACGGTTTGTGGAAACATTCTCCATAACATTCAAAGAGGGATTTGAAGACATAGTAGGACTTGTTTGTATAATCATATTCTTCTCCAAATTGACTCCTTGCAAATTAGTTTCATCTACAACCATGGTATCCTCAATGTTTTCATTTTCAATAGTTGTGGAATTGGATGCTCGACCATCATTCATTGATTTCATTCTCATTCTTCTTTCTCTTTGTCTTTGACCCTCCTCTCTATTTGCTTCAACTTCTTGAGGAGTCAATGTCTTCCTTCTCTTATTATGAGCTTTATCTCCCATGATTATAAAATTCTCAAGCACAAATGAATGTTAATAGTGAAATTCTTCAAAATATTCAATCCAAATTGGAAGTTAAATACCTATTAGGACAAAATTCTTCTTCTTGTGTTCCTCAAAACAAGTAGAAAATTAGCACAATTCCACTTTAAAAATTGTTTTCTTCATGCCTCCTTTGAAAAATTCAATCCATATTGCAAGTTGAAGACCTTTTGTTCCTCCAAACAAGCACAAAACTAACACAATTCCACTTCAAACATGGTGTAGATGATGCCTCCTTTGAAAAAATCAATCAAAAATTAAGTTCACCCCCTGTAAATACAATAGCTCATGAAAAATAGTTCAATTTTACTGCTCTCGGCTGTACATGTGAAGTTGTCAACTTCACAGTATTTTTTGCCAGTAAATTTAAATAAAAGAAACATGATCCCATTTATAAACCGAGATCCTATTCTATAATCGGGATCCCATTCCCCGATATTTAATGTGGGAACCGTTGGAAAGAAAATAGGATCTTGTTTCCCTTCCAACGGTCTGAATATTATAAATTAGGGAACATGATCCCGATTATAAAGCGGGATCCCGCTTTTAATAAATGGGATCTCGTTTTATAAAGTGCGATCCCATTTTTTAAAATTTGAATTTATATTAAGTGCGATCCCATTTTTTAAAATTTGAATTTATATTAGCTTTGTGGTCGGGTTTTTGCCTAGGATTTTGGTTCAAGAAAAGCATTGGAAATCTAAACCTAGGCCTTCAACCTGGTTTGACCTGCAAGTTGAAGGTCCTAACAATGTCAGAGAAAAATACTGACTTTGGACATATGGCTGGCGGATTTTTTTGCAGAATTCTTTGACGAAATTAAAACCCATTTTAGATGAGACAATGCAAATTCTAAATATGTAATTTTTTTCACAATTGGATTATTTTTTCTATTTTTCAATTAATTTCTAATAAAATTGGTCCATAAACTTTAAATATCAAGATTTTTTAGTATTTTAATAACTTTTGATCAACATAACATTTTGACAAACGGATTGCATGAGAACAAACTTTAGACAATTCTTTTCAATTTAAAAAAAAAAATTAAAAAATGATAAGTTTAGGTCATCTTATGCATGACGTACACAACGATTTTTCAAAACGACAAATCTGCCTAATAAAAATTTAACAAAAAATAATATTCAATAAAAAATTACAAAAAAATATCAAGAACAAGCTTCAGTGAGTCACAAATCTTTTCCCAAAAGGATTTAGAAAGATACAATAATTTAAGTCAAAATATGGATGTCGTACACGTGCATGGTATGGTAAAAATAAAGTGACTTTTAAATAGTGGTTTTTAGAAACGCCTATTGAAACTCAATTTGTACAATCTGGGTATTGAAATAAATTACATATTTGGAAACTAGACTCCGAGCACTACATTTTATGATCAGTGACTTTTTTAAAGATTCCATCTCTAAGTGCTTCAAATTTTAAGGTCAAATGTATCAAATTTTGAAAATTAGGAAAAACACTTCCACTTTTTGGCCAAAAAGTGGACTCAACTTCTTGCACACACCCAAGCTGTGTTGTTTAGTAGTGTTGTTAATTGTGAAACCCTTGTTTTCCTTTTAAAAGCACTATTTATAGACCTCCTTATGAATTATTTATGTAAACTACATTGGAAAGTGAGTTGTGTGAGTCCAGCTTTATGATATTAATTTGAATGTGATAGGCTGATAACAGATCTAGGTTGTTTTGGTGCATCACCTTAGGTTTTTTTCAGCATTAGGTTTATTTTCATGCAATTCTACCCTTTACCTCAAAGATTAATAGTTAGGTGACATCAAAAGGGGAAGTTGACCCATAATCTAGAGGTATGCTTTCAAATAGGACACCCACAACCTAAAAGCAGTCCCATGTTACATCCAAACCTGCTAAGTTCATTCACAACTTGGCATTAGGGTGCAGATTTGGATCACTAACAGTTCCATCTGTCATCAATGTATATTTGCTCTGTAAGAGGTTTTGAAATTCCCATGTAACTTCTTGAATCATATATAGTCTAAGTCTAAGTTAGCAAATTAGCAAGCACAACTACAGGGGATTGCAAGCATGAATTTTGTAAGGGATGTTCTCTAGTATGGGCTTTGTTATGGGTCTCTGGTTATCATGCAAGTTTGTTAATTACAGAGTCAATTTGTTTGCCAATTTACTTGGCTTTGACAAAGACACTTTGTAAATCTCTAATTATATATTAATAAATATATAGGCATATCCTGCCTTTTGCTTATATATATATATTGTCCACATGATTTTTTTCTGCCATCAAAAATTTTAAAAATACACTCTTGTACATACTTATTTAACCAAAATTTACTATCTACATATTAGAATAAATTACTATCTACATATTAGAATAAATTACATATTTAAAAACTAAAAATAAAATCCTACATTTCATATTTTTACTTGATTTAAGAATTGTATGAAAAAATGCTTCAAATAATTATCCCATGTATAATTATATGTTTTTTCAAAAAAAAAATGCTTTCAGGTCATTTTTTATCCTCATTATCTTGCACTCACCCTCACTATAAATCATTTCTAAGTACTTAATATTCTCATTTCAATTAGGTATACAAAATTATGCAATGAGATCATACAAGGTCATAGACCACCTATGCAAGGGTTCTAGTAGGTAGAGAATACAATGTCATAGATCACCTATGTATCATTTACCATGGAGGCTAATGCTTTCCCCATAGTTAGCTCTATCTCTATCTCTATCACTTGGATATATAGTGTAAGTATCTTCTTGGGTCTAGCCAATATCTAATACATCACAAAAATATGTGGTTGATTCTCTTATCTAGGTTTGAACAATGCTTTCTAGGGGATATCCTTGATATACCACAAAAATATGTGAGGCTTGATTTTATTAAATATAGAAAGAATGTGCCTAAGACTTGATATGAGAGGGTAAGCCACTCTCTTTTGTCACAATTTCAAGGTATAAATTTCTTAAGTGTTTAGCTAAAATGACAAATCTCCTTTTCCAATGTGTGTGTCTTTTGATTCACCTTCAACTATTTACATTCTACTAGAATGTTAGGGTTGGAGTCATTCTCTTGACAATGAATCCAAAATAGACCACCTAAAAATAAATTTAAGAAGATAACACTTGTTTATTATCATCAAGATTTCCCTAAAACATAAAAATAGAACATATACAAATGAGTAAAGACACTTGTAAATTTTTATATCTAAATTAAATTATATAATAAATTTGAATCCTAATTTTAAATGTAATCATACAATAAAAAAATAACACATAGAAAAATTATCTTTAATAAAATATTCTACAAGACTCCAATAATAATTGACATTTCAGTCAATTTTATTTATTTTTAATCTAAGTATTGCACATAAATGAAATATGATACAAGACATTGACACAAGTACCGAATTTTGTGGGTTTTGTTAAACAATACTACGTAGCTACTCTATTGTACAGTTATCAATACGCAAAACTTTTCAGCCACGAGCCAAATATTAATGGAATATGGCAGTGGAATGAAAATAGGCTAGGAACTAAAAACATAAAAACATGAAAATTATTGTTTGACCTACCCAAAAGAAGTTGTTCGACTCTCAGTGAGCCATATGTCCTTCAAAGAGTGTAAACTTAAACTACCGGTAAATAAAGGTGTACCTGTTTAAGTAGAGTGCGATGTCCAGCCTATCATCTTCCACAACCCACAATTATCTTCCCTGACGTGGAGAATAATGCCTTCCAACATTTGATTCCTTATTGATGACTAATTGTCAGATTGTCAAACCAGAGCGTCCGTTTCTTGAAAGCTTCCACAGTCATTTATTGTAGATAAAGAAAGTTTGCCCTCTACTTGCAAATCTGTACTTCCGTAAAAACTTAAAATAGCACGAGATAACCCACACCGACCAACTCTGTAATGTATGTACAACATTCACATTCAAAACAAATATGTCAAGCTCACTTTTAAACTCATCCTAACATTGCCGACATAAGTAGCATGATTTGATCGTCACTCCAATTGCATCAATTTCCACAGAAGTGCAACAATTCTTCACGGCAACACAATGACTAGATAGTAGTTGATTCCAACACTCTCGTTAGGTCAGATGACGAATGCAACAGAAGCGAGCATACTTGGAGCTCAGCTATAAATTGTCTACAAGAATTCCTCTATTACAAACAGATAGGAGTTAAGCATGAATTTTCTATCAAATCTAAAGAAGGAATTAGATCAATTAGTGGGTATGGAGACTCTACTCCTTGTGATTTCTTGCCTGCTGGTTCTTACAAATCATCAGCAGCTATACTGTTCAGCGGCAACGCAGAATTTGGGTTAGTTCTTTCAATCTTTTGCCCCAAACCAATATATTTAAGTTGATTAGAGAGAGATGTATTTTCAAATTTTAATCATTTTTCTGACACTTAGTGCTTGGTGTTTGCAGAATACCCATTTCCGTTTATGACAGCAGACGCTGAAAAGGCAGCTGCAAAAACATATGATTACATTGTAGTTGGAGGAGGTACAGCAGGGTGTCCTCTGGCAGCAACACTGTCACAGAACTATTCTGTTTTGGTATTGGAAAGGGGAGACTCACCCTATGGAAATCCGGACGTTGCAGACAATAAAGGCGTTTTCAAGCTTCTGGGGAATGCCAGTGAGTTCCCTTATGTCGCTGAGGGATTTGTCTCAGAAGATGGAGTGCAGTTGGCAAGGGCAAGAGTTCTGGGAGGCGGAACAGCCATCAACGCTGGCTTCTACAGCAGGGCAAGCCTTGACTATATTCGGAAGATGGAGTGGAATGAAAAGCTTGTAAATGAGTCGTATGAATGGGTGGAGAAGATGAATGCCTTCAAACCAAACAAGCTTTTTCGGTGGAGTTCTGCTGTGAAGGATGCACAGTTGGAAGCCGGCTTGCTTCCTTACAATGGGTATACTTTGGATCATTTGGAGGGCACCAAGATCAGTGCTTCATCTTTTGACAACAATGGAAGGAGACACACAGCTGCAGATCTTCTCAAGTATGCAAACCCAGATAACATTGTAGTTCTTCTGAATGCTACAGCCAGTAGATTACTCTTCGATACCTCATCAGGTGCATTGACATTTACATTTTCATGTTCTCCTTATTTTCAAAGAAGTTTTAAATGGCCTGTTTGCTGTGCTTAATATAGTGGCGAGTTATTTGGAGATTTTGGGTTTTAAGTGCATACCAATTCTCTATGATAGCGAGTTTGCATATATTAGATAACATTACTTCATATTATTATGTTAGAGACATTCTTTTATTTTGAGTAATAGAATATTTGGATTTATGTTTAATTAAAAGGACATTATATTTGTGAGATTGATTTGTTGAGATGCGATGTTTGATCCAATAATGTTTTTTTGTTTATATGTGATATTTTAATTTTCAATGGATTTTTTAGTTTTTAATCTATTTTTAACATTAGTTATACAATTATGTGATGTAGGAAAAGTAAAGGTTATTGGCGTGGAGTTTATGAGCAGCATTGATGGTCTCTCTTACCAAGTATTAATTGATCAATTGTCACATCAAAGTGAGGTAATTTTGTCAGCAGGAAGCATAGGTAGCCCCCAACTTCTCTTGTTAAGTGGAATTGGCCCATCACAACAACTGAGAGAATTGAATGTTACTATACATTTAGATTCAAATTTTGTAGGAAAAGGCATTCAAGATCCACCACGTGCAACCTTTACTATTGAATCCCCTCAACCCCTTGAATTTGCTCAAATACAAGTAGTAGGTATAATAGACAAGTCACATGTCTATATTGAGTCTGCTAGCTTTTTACAAAAAGAAAATGCCACAAACTATCAATATCTAGCATTTATTCTAAGCAAGGTGGCTTTTCCCTTATCAAGGGGTGAGCTACGACTTAGAACTAAAAACCCTCAAGATAGTCCATCTGTAAGGTATAACTACTATTCTCATCCCTATGATCTACATGAATGTATGTTTGGTGTAAAGGTACTATCAAATCTTAGCAAAACAAATTCTATAAAACAATTTGCATTTAAAGGTAGTGGAAACTCTAGTACCCTTCGATACATTGGGTCAATATTACCTCAAAATCAATTAGACAATAAAGCCTTCGCCAAGTTTTGTAGAGATACACTAGCAACAATTTGGCATTACCATGGAGGGTGTGAAATTGATTATGTGATTGACAAAAGACATCGTGTAAAAGGTGTTGATAATCTAAGGGTTGTGGACAATTCAATTTTCAAGGATAGTCCAGGAACAAATCCACAAGCCACTACCATGATGCTTGGAAGGTATATATTTTAATTTTGTAGGCTCTCTTATATTTCAATCATTAATATTATGATATTAATGTCAATTTTTTATGTATACACCATATGCAGGTATATAGGAGTTCATATTCTTCAAGAACGTGTGAACAGTTGAAGGCATTCAACCATTTCTAAGTATCAATAAAAATAAAGTGTTACACACTTATATGTGTTTCATAAATTAATGGTCATGATACCAAACACTATCATTTATAATTATATATTCTAAATTTTATTTCTTTTAAAAGGGATTGATATGAGCGAGCTGATTTAATTTGTTATTAATTTATGTTGTGTCATGTAATAAATATTTGATTATTATTAAACCTCATTTCTTATTTATACTAATTTACATTTAAAAAATAAGTAAAAAATGAATATGCTTATAAGCCATAGAATAAATACATTGAAATTAGAAATTAAATTCTATCAACTTGTAACTTAGGATAATCCAATACAATGAATCTATATAAGCATATATTAGTATAGATACATAAATCATTATTGCACATCAATAACTGAAATAATTGAAAATGGGAAATGCAAATAGAAAATTATTGTACTTAGCATGATAATCAAAGATAACTCTAAAAAATAATATGGATTGAAATATGATGTATCTTGCAATCTACAATAGTAGAGAACATATTGCTTTAATTTACTTAAGAATCATAAGATTCTATTATGACTATGTATGCTCAAGATTGATTTTCAAGGATGAGTCTACAACTTGGATATCGTTCTATGCTTATAAAATTGACTCATGTAATTTTTACATAATTTTCTCAGTTCACCTTATATTTTTGTTATAATAATAGTATTCATAAATAATTTTACATTAGGTTTGTATACAATAAATTTGTGAGGGGTTTTTACCTTGTTCAAGCCCTTAATAATAGAAAAAATCAAGGGCAACACTCTTCTATCATATAAATGCTCCTAGAATAATTGTAATACTAGATTTCTTTTATACCATCAATGTAAGTGTCTAGATGTAATACATCTCTTCTCATAATTCAATGGTAGGAATAAATATGTTGAATTCATTTCAATACAAGGAAATAGATACATTTATTATAAAATTGTGTTTGCTCAGCCCTATGTGGGAAGGGTAACTTAAGTGGGAAGTAAAATCAAATTTAAATAAACTGAATGAAATTAGGGAAATACATGTTTTTAATTGAGAGAATGATGAAAAAATAGTCCTAAGAAAGAAAGGTCCTAAATGTAAATGTTATTTTTTTTTAATAATAACTTATGATATGGAGGGATAGGTATTATGTTCCCAAAGTGTGAGAATGGAAAAATTAACGTGTAAAATACAAGAGATGATTCCACCCAACATACAGATATAAAAAAATAGTCTCAATTTTGTTAGGAATTAAATTAATCCATGACATAGAATAATGTAATGAATAATAAACTAATATGTTAATGCTAATTTTTAATTAGATGTTACTTATTAGTTAAGTTAGTTGTTGGGTAGTTTTAGGTTGAAAGGATTTATAAATCTATTGGAATGTAATAATGGAATGTTAATGTTAAAGATGATTAATTGATTTATATATTAGAGAATATGGATCTTCTTCATGATGTAATTTTAATATGGTATTAGAGTGGATTTTTTGGACCTCTCTATTCACCATCTATTTAATTTTCCTTCCCTCTTCAAAGTGGTTCATATAATTATGATGTAGTGATGAGCATGTGTTGTAGCCACTATTTTTCCTATTCACCATTCTTAGATTTAATTTTTAGTTATGTAGTGTAGACTAAATTCAAATCTATGACATTTTTCATCTATTTTCGTTTTCTCTTCTCTCATTCTTGTTTACTTTTCATTGTTTTCTCTCCATTTTGTTTATTTTATATCTAAAAGCTATATAATGTAGTTTATTAATTTTTATCCATTTAGAACCCTTGCAATGTTTTCATAGAGAGTTTGTTGAGCTGAAAAAGTATTCTGATGTGTCTCTATACTATTGGGAATATTATTATTGGGATTTTAGAAAAGTGCAAGTAGTTAGGATGGTTTGAGGTTGTTAAGGAGAAGAAAAAATTTAAAGAAAAGGATTGGAAATACTTATTTTTGTGTGTGATTATTTTCCCTAGTGTAGAAAATTTGAAATGAATAATAATCCTAGTGTTGTAATAAATTATGAACACATTTTGTTAGAGATAGATATTATAGAATGAAAGATAATAAAGTATTTATGTGAATGTCTACAATATCATATGGAGTACATGGTTTTAAACTAACATACAAACTATTATGTCATCAAGGGATGTTTCACTTAGATGGTTCAAGTATGTGGCCTATTTACTTCTTTAGTGGAAGATGTGTTTATTATATATGTGGATATTTTTGGGTATTCTCCATCTAAACCAATTTCATTATCACCACATCCAAGACTACCATTTTTAGAAAAGAGTAAATGTATTTGAGATTTGGAGCTTGTCAAATATGTGAAGTTGTGAAAAAAAAAATTCAATAAAATAAACACATTCACTAAGTGATTTATTCAATACAAACATGGATCAACTATAGTTTGAGTGAATAATAATTTTATTTTATATAAATGAATGTTCACACTATATATTGGACATTTAAATTCAAGTATAAAAATGATCTTAACCAATATATAACCAAACAAAGATTACAATAAATTAAATAAGAAACATAAGGAAAATATGTCTGAATAAAAGAGAAAATATACAACATAGTGTTTACATGGAGAATTCTTTCAAGAAAAAATATACCAAGAAGAGAGGCACAATTCTATATTATCCTGAAAAATAGAGATTACATACAATCCTTCATTTCTCCTTACTAGTCTTTAATCCTTTACAATAAAAGTTTCTTACTTGCTAATTTCTTCACCTTTTTGCCACCTCAAGCCTTGCTTATATACCCTTTTTACCCCCTAAATTGGGCATAAAATTTGGATATCACATCCCAACACCCCTCCTTTAATAAAACTTGAGCATTAATGATATATGATAATGTAGCTTGTAACTAAAATTGTACTAATCTACCTCTTTGGGCACATTATTGTTGCTAATTCCTAAGCGGTTATTGTTTTTAACCACAAGTTGTTTTAAATATAATAATAGCTACACAAGTTGAAAAGACAACCTCATAGGAAGATGGGCACTGAAAACCACCATAACGTCCAAGATTCCCTTTCGGTGAATAGTAACTTACTATTGGTAAGTTTAAATTCGTTACCAACCCACAATGAAAATTAATTACCGCACCAATGAAACCTTTATGGTGATAATTATTGTTAATGGTGAATCCCTCATACCTTATTAATTATTTGAAAATATTATTATTAATTAAATACATAGTATTGACAAGGTTGATGTCACCTTAATACCAATATTTTACCACTTTACATCATACATTATAAACACATCCATAGGAATATATAGGTCAACTAAGTTTAGTATGTACATTCTTCTTCAATCTTCTTCAAATTGATCATTACCAATAATTTCATAAAAATGGTATTTTATAACACATGCTTAGTCCACATGCGATACATAAGATTCTTGCATAAAAAATGCACTCTAGCTAACATAGCCAATTTGAATAGTCACACAATTGAAACCAATACATTTACACAATATTGTAACCAAATTTTCCCCTTGGAGAAATGGATAGTACCCATATTCTCTATTTTAGTAGTGGATAAAGAAACCTTGCACTACCTCTTATTAATCCAACTTACTATTCCTCTAAATAAAGTAAACACATACCCATTTGTGAATCTTTGATTTTTCAAGTCACTTGCCCAAATAGTATTAAAAACCTTGTATTTAAAATGTCTTAATCACACTATTAGTAATTGAATAAAACAAAAAAATAAAAATCACCATTCAAATATATGAAAACCTATTTCACATAATTATAATGTTCTCTACTAGGGTTAGACATAAATCCTCTCAAAATTTCTACTAATTGAGAAATATATCTAGTCTAGTGTAAACCACTGCAAACATCAAAATTCTTGCATCACAAGAATAGGGTACACTATAAATATCCTAAATATCATCTTCACTCTTAGGAAACATATCTAATGAAATAATAGTTCTAACTTGTAAGGAATTATAATCGATTTACAATTATGTATACTAAATCTATTCAAAACAACATTAACATGCTTACTTTATGATTAACAAAAGTTGTACATATGTTTATGTGATCTCTTCTCATTTTCATTTCCAATATATCCTTTGTTTCCCTTAGATCGTTCATTTAAAATGCATTTTAACGTTGATCTTTCAAGTCACTAATCATACACTTGGTGTTACTAAAGATAAAATACCATCCACATACAAGGAAACAACTATTATATTATTTAAATAAATTGATTCACATCTTATGATGCCCAACTTCAAAAAAATTAAGCCAAAATTTTGATAACACATCTAAGTTGATTTATTTAAACAATTAAAAGACCATTTTAACTTACAAACTAAATTTTGTTTCCATTTTACCTCAAAACCTTTAGGATAATGCATACAAATTTCCTCTTGTATATCCATCAAAAAATTGTATTTATTGTTGCAAGTATGAAGGTTTTATCATTGATGTCAATAGGCATGTATGTTGGTTGGTGTTGTCATAGATTTCAACTATGCGTTAAGGATTTTTTTTGCATGATGAAGATGTCGAGGATATTGAGAAAATTTGTGTAAAAGAGGAAAACAGGTGGTTGCAATGTGTGCATGTGTTGTTGAGATATTGAGGAAGTGTTGTGAGTACATGGAGGTATCTCTTTTTTGTGTGTCTAAAGTTTAGTTGGAATGAAGTAATGATCTAAGATGATGTCTCTAGTACTTGGTTTCCAAGTGTTTTTGAGAAAAATTGATAAATAGAGTAAATAGTGTTGTGCAAGTGTTCAAAATGTGCTCCTAGATGCACGCTTCACATTTATTCTATGTTGATGCTATACCTGTGTAGATATGATATGTTGTTCAATGTTTTTAGAGGTTGCTATATTCAGAATTTAGGTTTCTAGATAATTGTACAAAGTGAGATATTTTCAGCACTCATGTCAACCATTTTTTCAGTGATGTTTTCTGTGGCCTGGGAGAAATGTATTTGTTCCACATTTCTCCATAGTTTGGTTGAATAGGTTGTGCAGGTTTGGGAAGTTTCTTATAATGTTTGTATCTTTTATAATTCAAGGTTTCACTTGATTTGGTATAGTACACTTTGTGTTTCATGCGCCAGTGTATGAATAATGTTTACCAACTATTCTGAATTGAAGTATTTGTAAGATGCGAGATTCAATGAAGTGTTTGATGGATATCAGTTGATTTGAAGAGTAGTCTAGATTGTGTTCAAGTTAATTTTGTTGTCTGAAAGTTTTGGATTGATTTAAGGAAGTGTATACATAATGTTTATAGTGTTTAGCATAAGTATTGGTCGACATTGTGTTAACACTACATGTGAGGCTTGCAAAAGCATTTTTTGGTGTGTTGGGATCCTTTTAGGTCCTAATTAAGGATTTATATGGGTCGCCTTCATTCCTATCCACCATGGGAATGTTTAGGTGCTGACCTAATTTGAAATTTTAAATGTAACAGGTAGTTTCCGACCTTGGAGAATGTTTTTGAGATTGAGGATGATATAAATAAGTGTTGTGTTGTTGTGAGATGAAGGAGAAAATCAATAGAGATTCAAGATCGATGTGAGTGATGTGTGTGATACGAATTTGAGCAGAGTAGTGCAAATTTCAAGTATTTGGATTCCTAAAAGTAGTGAGATGAAGGTGTATGAAATCTTTCATACAATACTGCGAAAGTGTTGGAGAAATTGTGGTGGAATCCTTGTTTCATTGAGAATTTTTTCTTTGTGTAACATTTCTTTTCTATCTTCTTGTGTTATTTCTATGTTAGTGAGCCCTGACTATGAGCCTTTTTGGACAATGAGTCATATTTTGGTAGTGAGCCCTTATACCAATTTTGCAATTACTTATATTGTGAGCTAATCCTCACCCTAGTTTTTCCCTCATTAGGTTTTTGATGTAATTTTGGTGTTCTCTTGTGTACAGTGTTGTTATTTAAGTTTCTATTATTTTCATTTCATGTTTAATCAAACTAACAGAAGAAGGGTTTAATGAATGCATGTGGATCTAATTATTATTGAGGGTTATGATGTTTTAATTTACTACAACTGATTCAACCCCCCTCTCAGTTGTCTTATTCATTCAACAATTGGTATATTAGAGGAAGGTTCCTTGGAGAAGAGCTTAACTGCTTAAAGTAGATCTAGGATGGCGAAGCAAATTGATTTCCTTAGATTTGATGGAACAGACTATGCATTCTAGAAGAAAAATATGGAAGGATATCTATCAATTCATGGATTTAAATTTGAAAAGGAAACAAAGAGTCAATATGTTCCTCCTACAAATGGTTCGATCACAAGTGATAAGATCAAGGAACATGAGGTAAATGCTAAAGAAAAAATTATTTTGAAAAACAGTCTTTCAAATTCTAAATGGGTTAAAGTCATGAATCTTAAGACTACTAAAGAAGTTTGCGATAATCTTAAAATTATTTATGAAGGGGATGACAAGGTCGAACAAGATAAGTTGCAAAGTCTAAAGGGAAAATTTGAGACTATGTGAATGTCTGAAGATGAAACAATTTCAACCTACATGCAGAGGGTCGATGAACTGGTAAGTTCTATGAGAGGTCTTGGTGTAGAAGTTAAAGAACTTAGGGTGGTAAAGAAAGTTCTCAGAACTCTTCCTGGCTCATACAATGAAAGGTATCTTTTATTGAAGAAGTTTTAAATTTTAATACTTATTCTAGAGATTAGTTGATTGGTATACTATCTTCATTTCAAATGAGAAAGCTTGGTTTAAATAGTACAAAAGTGGAGACTACTTTTAAGGCTGGAAAATCAAAAAATATTGAAGATTCAAATGAATATGATCTTGATGATGTGGAAGATAAATTGTTAAGAAGGATGAAAAAGGGAGCTGGTAAGTATAAAGGTAAACTACCTTTCAAATGTTTTAGTTGTGGTGAAATATGTCACTATGCTTCAAGATGTCCTAAAAGAGTTATAAACAATAAGAGTAAGGAGAATAAAGTAAAGATGATTAAAAGAGCTTACTATGTCAAAAAAGATGTTGGTATTTCTGATGACGAATCTGATTATGGATATTTTTATGATAATGAATGTTTTTTCTTGGCTATAAAAGAAGAATCTAGTTTTTCTAACTCTAAAAGTTATGTGAAGAAAAGTGTTTTAGAGAAGAAGGATAAGGTTGAAGGCACTTTGGTTTCTAATTTTCATGTTAAAGAAGATAATAATAATTGGGTTGTTGATAGCGGATGCTCTAATCACATTACTACAGAATTTTTTTTGTTAAACTTGAAAAGTATTATGGTGGATTATAGTTAAATTTGGAGATGATTTAGGAGCTAAGATTTGTGGAATAGGTTCAATTAGTTTTGATGGAAAGCATAATACTGATAATGTTTATTATGTTAAGGGATTAAGACATAATCTTTTGAGTGTTGGAAAATATGTAGCAAAGGATATAATCTTATGTTTAAGGATGAAACATGTGAGATCAGAAAAGGGTTCAAAATTGTGATTGCTGCTAGTAAAAGGACTGATGGAAACATTTATCAACTTAAGGGTGTTGATGGTCATTGCTTGATGTCTCAAATTAATGATAGTTGGTTATGGAACCAAAGGATGTGTCACATAAATTTTAATAATTTGGTGAGAATTAGTTCAGTTTATGTAATGATAAACTTGCCATGAATCACAAAGCCTATCAATACTATTTGCAAAGATTGTCAGTTTGGAAAACAAGGAGTAGTTTTAAAGGAAATGAACAATTTGATACTAGACTATTGGAATTAATTCATACACATCTATGTGGTCTTTCAAGGGTGAGAAGTCTACAAGGTGATGGGTATTTTATGCTTTTGATTGATGATTACTCTGGAATGACATGGGTTACTTTTATTAGAGAGAAAAATAATGCATTAGATAAATTTAAAGCATTTAAAGTTATGGTTGAGAATGAAATGAATGTGAAAATAAGACTTTTGAGGTCTGAAAAAGGTGGAGAATTCACCTCCAATGATTTTAATATGTTTTCTGAAGTTTATGGAATAAGGAGGCACTTAGAATTTCTCAGCAGAATGGAGTGGTTGAAAGGAAAAAATGGAGGATTCAAGAAGTAGCTAGGACTGTAGTACCCCTCCATTTTGCTTATGTTTTTTGTTTGCATGTTTTCACATTGTTAGACTTTGGCACTTTGGTTTGGATATTTTGATCGCTGATTTTGAGCGACAACGGATTCACTTTGTGATATGTTGATACATTGTATGGTGATAATTGATTTCTAACATGCTTTGTGATAGCGTATATATTTCCTTTAGATGTTATTGCTATATATATGTTTATGATGGACTAACTGTTATTTAATCTATCAGTCTAATGTGACGTGTATTGGTGTGGAGAACGGAGTTGCATCACTCACTTGCGAGTGCCCTATGATTTCCATGATTTTCTCCACACGGTGTGTTTGTACAATGGATTATATATATGCATGTTATTTGTTTGGTTGCAGGATTGCAGGTACATGACACTGACTCCACCTGGTTACTCAGGTCTGAGCGTGTCAAGACTCAACGGAAATGTTGATTGGGAGGTAGTAACATGGTTTATCCTAGTCTAGTCTTAAACCCAGTCACAGTATATTATCAGTTTTAGTTTGGAGTCTTTGGAGGTCTTGTTTGTCCCTGATTGGATCAATTGCTTGAAAGGAAAATTTTGTCAATTTTATAATAGTTTATTATTCTTTAATTTACTGTGGATTTAAATTAATTTTAAATGTTGAAAATAAGGTTTTACATTTTATTTTATTAATTAATTAGTTTGTTTGGTTAAGTAATTTAATCATTAAGATTAAATTCATTTAATTAAATAAATTAATTAATTAAATTAAAGTTGCTTTAATTGTGTGAATAGATTTAAATTTGAAATTAATTATTATGTGGAAATGGTATTTTAGTTGATAAATAAATTAAATAAAGAAAACAGAAAATTGTATTTTGAAAATTGAAATTATAAATTCTTTAAAAAGGCATTTAAATTTTGATAAGGAAGAAATGAATGATTGTCGTGAGGTTGTTGAAAGTTATTTGTTTCTTCTCGACATGTGTGCCAGTGGAATTAATTGCCTTTTTGGGTGGAGGATTTTCTCAGAGGTTATCTGGGATTTGGGGAAAAACAGAGGATTACCTTTTCTTCACGGAAATTGAAAGAATAGGGTGTTGTTAAAATTGTCTTCAAAGAATTTGTGATTTCCTTTGTATTGTTGTATATTTCTGGAAGTTTTATGGTGGATATTTTGGCATATTTGGGAATTTGTGTTCGGGAAAGGCTTTGGAAGCTACAGGCAAAGCTATTATTCACCAGATAGATTTCTGAAGCTAAGGAAAACAGGTATTTCCCTTGTGTTTTTAATTTGTTTGTTTTTTAAAAGAATGTCTGTGAAAGGAAATTTTATTTTATTAAAATCCCTGTACTTCTCGAGAAAAAATTGTTTACTGCATTCTTTTTTTTAAGGATCTGTTGGTTTCTGAAAACTTCCTTCTCTGTAGAAAATATATGAGTTAAATTTTGTGAAGGGAAAGCATTTAAAAAGGGAAAATGAATTTGAAACCTCTGGGGGTAAATTAAAAATTGATTGGAAATGCTGTGCGTATTTTCCTTTGAAACCCTGTTGAAATTTTACAATTTCCCCACTTGAAAACCCTATAGAATTTTCTTATTTTCCCCACTGAAAAATCCCTGTTGAATTATATATATATATATATAAATATAAATATATATATATATATATATAAATATATATATATATATATTTGAGTATATATTTACTTCATATATAAATTGGATTGTGAGATCTTCATTTTGAAAATTTATGGTAATCGCCGTACAGGCAGATTTGAGAATTTTAATTTAAAAAAACGGAATTAAATGAAGTGTCGTCCATTTTTATTTATATGAATTTATTTTTAGAAAATACGAATTTAAAATTCGTAAGAGCCGAAGCTCTATGGGCAGGGCTACCCGCGGCCGAACCCGTAGGGGGATGGCAGCGAGGTCCGAGCCCAGCGCCGCCCTCGCGGGCAGCGCTCGGCTCAGCCACCACGGTCGAGCCTGTGGGGCGGGTTGTGAAGGCAGCCCTACCCACAGCGCGGCTTGCGCGGGGTTAGGGCATAAAGCCCTAACTTAAACTTGAATTCTATGCAGATTTTAATTTAAAAGTTTTAAATTTTAAATATTTGTTTATTATAAAATCTTAGCATTAACAAATACGTTTTGTATATTTATTATATATATTTTTATATGTAATATATATATAAATAATATATATATATTATAAATATAAAATATATATATCATACTTATAATTATATATTTATTTAATGTTAAGTAAATTTTGGAAATATATTTGTGTTGTTAATGAGATATTTCATAATTAATTTATTATGACAAGTTATTTATGCTTAAATTAAACTGATATTCTTGAGTTTATAAAGACCACGTTTTAATGTGTGGTTAACTTATTGAGCAAAGTATAGATTTGATTTTCATATTGAATGGAAGATAAATTTAAACTCTAGATGATTAGTTTTGCACATCATATTTTGATTGATTGGATTTAGTAGATCCTAATGTAGACTCTTTATTTTTCAATTTGCTTTAAATTATGTTATTTTATTGGGGCAAATTGGGAATGTCTTAGATGTACAAGTCTTCTAGACAAATTGTAAAACATGGGAGTTGTGATTGTTTAAGTTGAATTCTTGTGTTAGCTAAGGTTGTATACATGATTTTTGTATGGTGTTTAGACACCTGATTTTATGAACATAGACTTAATGTTCGTTATGAAAAGAGTAGAATTTTATGTTGTATGTTTGTACACCTTGTCTACCTTAGTCAGGGAAACTTAGAATTCCTTTGTTATGTTTAGGGGAGTGGCTCTGTGTGAGGGCCGACACACAAAATGGTGTCAGGGTAACTTACAAAGAGTTAGTAAGTCAGTGATAACTAAACAACACAGTAGTTAGATTATAATCTTTAATAAGATTATTATGCCTCGCTTATAGACTCTAGAGCTAGTTCAGTCTTGAGTATAAGTTGAGAAGGCCTGGAATGGCAAATCGATGTCTTGTTACTTTAAAAGATATTCGATTCCACAATAGTTTGCAAATGGGGCCGGGTTTCGTAAGAGGTTACCAAGGTAACCCAAGTTTGGGGGCCGAAACCTAGGAAGAAACACCAGGGTAACCTTTGCAACGTTGTGATGACACTCCACCTAAAATAATAGTTTACCTTGTGTACTTAGCACACTTGATTGTCTTAATTCTAGAAGCAATGTAACCATCAGTTAGTTATGTACTTGTGTCTAGGGTGAATAGGTTATGTCTAGGTAACCATATTACTATCTCCTAGCACGGGGGGTGGACCTACGGGTACCACATGGTTGGGTGGAACGTGAACGTTACTCCGTTGGGTCCCCAGTTTATGATCATGGCAACGAGAGCTTCATGGATGGAGAGCTCGTACTTGGATATATATGTATTTTCTTTATTGCATTATTGTAAATCTTGTATTTGAAACATCCCTCAATTGTTATGAGGTGAACATTTAAAAAATGTAATTGTAATCTATGTATTTCGTATACCTCATTTGAAGAATGAGTAATGTAATGTTACTTCAAATGCAATGTAAGATTATATTTGTACTTTATATTATCATGAATGGAAATTCAAATGTTATGCAATGTTTACTTTTAAGTTTATGTTAATTAATTATGTGCAATGCTAAATACTAAAGTCGTCTATGGAATCACAAGTAGTGTGACGTCGCGTAACTTAGTGAATGTATGCAACTAATTAAATTAATATTATTATTTTTTTAAAAAAATTATTACACTTACATAGACAATTGCAACATTCCTTAGGTTATAAGACGGGGCATTACAAGGACTATGATGAAAGAAGAAAATCTACTAGAAGTCTACTGGAGAGAAGCAATTCATACTGATATTTACATCTTTAGTATATCTCAAGAAAAAGTTAACACAAAGAATCCCTATGAGTTTTGGTATGGAAGGATTCCTACTGTGAAGTACTTTAGAGTATTTGTAAGAAAATGGTATATCAAGAGAGATGAAGAAAACTTGGGAAAGTTTGATGAAGGTATCTTCCTTGGATATACTACTAAAATCAAATCTTACAGATGTTACAACAAAATAATGAGAAAGATTGTTGAAAGTGAAAATGTTAAGGTTGACGAGAACTTGTAGAATTCAATTGCAGTAGATGGATATGTGTTAGATGAACTCGATTGCAGAAAAGTAGAAGAAGAAAAAGATGATTAAAAAGAAGTGTAGAATGAAGAGGAAGAAACTCGAGAGAAGAACTGTAAGACCCCCAAGTATGTGCAAAAGAATCATTATGAAGATTAGATCATTGGAGACAAGAGGAAAGGAGTATTGATAAGGAGAAAAGCTACTAAAGTTGAGGTAAATATGTGTTTACGAACTAAATTTGAACCTAAAATAGTGAGTGAGGCATGTAAATATGAACATTGGATGAAGGAAATGGAAGAAGAACTTATGCAAATTGAGAAAAAATAGACTTGGGAATTGGTTCCTAGACTGACAAACAAGAACATAATTGGAACTAACTGGGTATCCAGAAACAAGTTGAATGAGAGTGGAGAAGCAGTACAAAATAAGGCAAGACTTGTGTGTAAGGATTACTCACTAGTGGAATGAATAGACTTTGAGGAGAAATTTGTTCTTGTGGCTAGGATGGAAGCTATCATAATGTTTTTGGAATTTGCAACATATAAGGACTTTAAAGTTTATTAGATGGATGCCAAATTTTCTTTCTTAAATGGAGAGTTGGAAGAAGAGGTTTACATGAAACAACTGGAAGGATTTTAGTTGCGAGATCAATTGAATATGGTTTGTAGATTGAAGAAGGAATTATATGGATTGAAGCAAGCTCCTAGAGCTTGGTATGCAAGATTGAATAGATATTTGATACATCAAGGATTCAGTAAAGGCAACACAAATAGTAATCTTTACTTTGAAATTGAGGAAGAAATTTTTTTGATAGTGGTTGTATATGTGGATGATATTATTTTTGGTGGAAATGAAGCTTTGTGTAAGAAATTTGCTGAAGATTTGTAAAAAGAATTTGAAATGTCAATGTTTGGGGAGATTATTTTTTTCCTTGTGCTGCAAATCAATCAAACAAATAAAGGGATTTTCATTTCATAGTCTAAGTATGTCAAAGAGATGTTGAAGAAGTTTGGAATGGAAGATTCCAAACTGGTATGCACTCCTATGGTGACTAGTTATATGTTGAGAAAAGATGATGATTCACCTAAGGTTGATCAGAGAAAATATAGATCTATGATTGGTGGACTACTATATATAACTGCTAGTAGACCAAATATCATGCATGGAGTTTGTCTTGTGGCTAGATTTCAAGAACCTAAAGAAACACTTGTTGCAGCAATGAAGAGGATATTTAGATATTTAAGAGCCTCTCCATATTATGGCTTGTGGTATCCTAAGGATACTAATTTCACATTAAGTGCTTAAATAGATGTAGAATGGGATGTTGGTTGTGTTGATGATAGAAAAAGTAAAAGTGGTGGTGCATTCTTTCTTGTATGTATCTATTGGTGTCATGGTTGAGTAAGACACAAGATTCAACTATTTCTTTATCCATTGTAGAGGTTGAGTATATTGCAACAACATCCTGTTGTACATAAGTTTTGTGGATGAGATAGACATTGAAGGATATCAGAGTTGTATATGATGAACCTATTTCTATATTTTGTGATAACAAAAGTGAAATTAATTTTTTTTAAAGAATCCAACGATGCATTCAAGGACAAACAATATATTAATAGGTAACATTTTTTGAGAGAGAACATTATGCAGAATGAGGTAAAACTTGAGTATGTACCTACAAAGGATCAAATTGTTGACATAAATTTACTAAATCTCTTCCTAAGGATACTTTCGAGTATCTTCAGGAGAAGTTAGGGGTTATTACCCCTCCTTCATTGAACTAGATGCATATGGAGATGCACCAGTCCAGTGGATCCTTGGATCTCTCTTTTCTGGACTAATGTTGGTGGCTACCTCTTAGGGGGAGTAGGTAGTGTCATGTTTTGTCATTGTTGTAGATTTGTTGAGTTGACTAGGTGTACTCCTAGGGGTAGTATTCAGAGTAGGTATTTTGGCTCAGTGTTTAAGGGGAGAACAATGAAAAACATGTTATCCTTTTCCATTTATGTCAAAGGGGGATAGAGTATCATGTGAAAAAGTGCAAGGTATTAGGGGGAGAAATTTGTGTATATTTTCTAATCATTATTATCAAAGGGAGAGAGAATCCTGGAAGGGAGAGAAAGAAGGAATGTTTTGTAGGCTATCTAATCTATAAAAAGGCAGAGTGTGTATGTCATCTTTGATGGTTTTTCACATATTGTGTTCCCATTAATGACAAATCCTGGGGAGATTGTTGTAAGAATGAAGGTGTTGTCATTGATTTCAATAGGATGTCTACTGGTTGGTGTTGTCATTGATGTGACCAAATACATGTTTAGGAAGTTTGTTGTGTGATGAAGATGTCAAAAAATTTGAGAAAAAATGTGAAAAAGAGGAAAACAAGTTGTTACAGGTTGTGCATGTGTAGTTGAAATATTGAGGAAGTGTTGTGAGTACATGGAGCTATATTTTTGTTGTAGTGTCTGAAGATGAGTTGGAATGAAGTAATGAGTTGAGATGATGTCTTTGGTACTTTTTTTCCATGTTCTTTTGAGAAAATTTGATAAATAAAGAAAAAAAATTGTGCAAGTGTTCAAAACATGCTCCGGGATGTGCTCAATGTTTCTTCTGTGTTGATGTTATGCATGTGTGGATATGATATGTTCTTCAAGGTTGTTAGAGGCTACTATATTGATAATTTAGGTTTCTAAATGTTAGAGGTTGCTATATGATATGTCCAAACTCTGTACATTGGTAACATGTGCCTCCAAATCCCCTTCCTCTACCTCTTCTAGAATAACCTCTTCCCCTATTGTTTTAACTTGATTCCTCCTTACATGAAGTGTTATTTTAATCCTCAAAAACATTTTTTTCTTTTCTATTACTTGTCGGTTCACTTCGCATGATAGACCTTCCTCTTCCTCTTGCATTTTTTTTTGATAAAAGGCCAAGGCCTAACTATTTATATATTAATATATTTAAAAGCATTACAACCATAATTAGATTTATCATACTAATTAGATCATTTTATCCATATGTAGCAAAATTGTGCCTAATCTATATGACACAACTAAATATTCTCTTCCTATAAAACAAGAGTTGGAATTCCATCCAACATTTCTTCCCTAGCACTCTCAAGCTGATTTGACTTACTACTTGATGTTGTCAACAGATTTGAAAAGAAAGCAACCCCTTCGCACTGAATATCATCTTCCTTTACTAGTCTTTCACCTATTTGAAGATCAAGTATTGAAACAATTGTATTCTTTTCTTTTTTAACCTTTGTTGATCTATGAAAGACTTTGTATTTTTATCACCCTCTTTCAATCACAATTCGTGAGACTTTTGACACCAATAAAACTCTTCTCTAGTTGCAAGCTCTTCCCACTCTTCTTGCAACTTTTTTTGTAATTCAAAAGAAGTTGGATTCAAATCATTTACAATGATCTCAAAATTAACCTCTACAAGTTGTTTAAAAATAGCCTCCTTCTGATGAAAAACATTCTTAAATACAGTAGCATTCCAATGCTTGATCTTACCCTTCACATGCATTAACTTTCAAGATAGATGAAACATGAAATTTCCTTCCACCATAGGAGCCTTTATCCACCATTCACACAAAAAATTGACAAAATATGGATGCCAAAATGACATCATTACAAATTAAAAGAGGATTTCAGATTAATTACAATCTTTTTGTTAGCAATGTTGAATGATAAATGGAAATGATCAGATCCCACCCAAGGTAATATTTCTGATGATAAATAAAAAAATTTTGGTTGTCTAATTCAGAGAGATCAAAAACCTATCCAAACGCACAAAAATTTGAAGAAAATCTTTGCGTTTATTTGTCCAGGTATAATTTCCATTGTTTGGTTTTCTTTTAGAAAGTGCATTGCTTTGAAAAATTCATTAAAATCCTCTAATGTTTTATTAGGAGGAATAATTCCACCCTTTTTCTCATACAATTCATGTATAGCATTAAAATCTCCAACTAGAATCACTTTTTCAGAATCTAATTGATGTAATTATTGATTTAACTCTCCCCACAACTATTTCTTACCTGTCATAGAATTCAGCGCATAGATATTGTACAACTAGAAACTCAAATAAAAATGTGACACCTTTAGTAATTACCAACGTTGATTATTTTTTGAACCTTATACTAACACAAAATTAGGATTCCACAAGGCAACCAAACCACCTGATGCACCTTGAGGAACCGAATGACAAGAATTCCACCTCACCCATTTTTTAATGATCGAATCAAAATTTTCTTGTGACAACTTTGAATCTTGAAGTAACACTATGTCTACTCCACAAGGATCAATTTGATGCTTGATACAAGCTCTCTTGTTATGGTTATTAATTAACCTAACATTCCACATTATTATTTTTATAACAACTTCAAAGAGCAGTTCGCTCCCCTTAATCACTTTTTAATACTTCCATCCAAATTGGTTTGTTTTCCCATAGCTATCTCCTCTTGTAACTTACAACATTAGATTTTATACCTATTTTACTCGAAGACTTCTGAGCAATTGGTGACTAAGCAAGAGTTTGTGAAATCGACAAAATCTAGGAAAAATCAAAGTCTAAAGATCCCTCTACAGACTCCAAACTATTATTGAGAGCATCTAATGCTCTAAAAATATCCTTTTCCCCTTGTTCTTCTGATGAGGGGCCAAATATAATACCAAACTTAACCACAACATTTTGTTCAACAACTTCCCCCAATTTCCTTAATGATTTCATCAATAAAAGAATTGCCAACCATAGAAAGAATATTATGAGTTATTCTCTCCAAATTACCATCATCTAACATTTATTGCATCTCCAAAAAGCCAAAATATTCAACAAACTTCTCCTCCCAAAACCCCTTAGTTGAATTTTGAAAAAGATAACTTCTCCTCTACATTTTATTCCACCTATTACTCATCTAAGACTGTACATGCATCCATAACCATGTTCCAAAGCTCCCATTTTGGCATACATAGGGAGGATGAGGGAAGTGGATTTGGAATCTGGCTCACACCTCTCCATCACCTTTGCTTCATAGTTTCTAAAGCCTTTTAACAAATCCATTATGTTCATATTCTAGGAATTTGCATTCCATGCAAGACCATTTTTAATTCTCCCTATCCTTGGCCATTCTTAGCCCTGCCATTCTCAACCTTGCTTCCATATTTCACATTCCCCCTTGCTCAATCATTCCCTGTCGACCTTAACTACTCATAGTGTGAGGAAATAATGTTTGTCTCAATTTCCTCGACATGTGCCTTTATGGAGGTTGCAGGTCCATGTTTTTCTACATGTCATATCGTTTCCACATGTTGCAGTGTTCTCATGCAGAAGAATGGGTGGCCATACCTTCATGTGAAAAATGGCATGGATACCATGCCTTATTAAATGTGTTCTCTCCCCTCGATCCCTTCTTTCCTCATTTCATTTATTTATTTTGTTTTTTTTCACATAGGGGAAATGTTCCAAATTCCGCCCATGATCCAATTGTTGTTTACTCCATGCTTACCTTACCCCCCAATAACTTTTTATATTTTAGTCATTACATTGTTTTAATTATTCCAATAAAAATTTACAAATTACACCAAAATATGTTCACTACTAAATGTGTAGCTAACCAAAACAAAAACAAATATAAACATGTATTGCTACATATATGTTTTCAACACAAGACAAGTTGCACAAAATAAAGTCATTTTTGTATTAATTAAAGTATATTTATGTTTACAATTACACTCTATACAAGTGGCTCAAAGCTTCAACTACATTCTATTTACATGTATATATGAACAGTTAATGGTGCACAATGTCACATAATATAAACCATTATGAAAAGTTAATGGTGCACATTGTGACATAATATCAAACATTGATCAGCTTTATGAGCTATCAATTGCACATTCACCTACACTTCCTATCACATCTTCATGCATTAACTCCATCAACTTTTGGTACCTGCACATACAGTTAATGGTGTAAGGCTCCCTAATAAACCAGAAAACATATTATAATTCATATATATGACTGAATTTATGCAACACACCTATTTTGTCAATTAAACCAAATATAAAATTTATTTCCTAAAAGCCATGGCAGAACTCAAGCATAAACGACCACTACAAAATGAAATGATAGATTGTTTCCCACGAAAATTCAATTTTCACATTCAAATGATTTTATAAGAGGGAATTTCTAGGGTCATTTTCATTACAAATTATCCTCTGCTTTCACTAAATATCCTCTACAAAATTCAGATCTTACTAAGACAACCTATGCACATTCCTCTTAAAATGGAGCTTATTCAGGTCAGTACCCCAAAATAACTCAATTCATGTTTTTATTTATCAACATACTATTTTATGTTTCATTATTCAATATACTCTTTTATATTTATAGACCTAGTGTTTACATTATTTTGAGGCATACAAATTATTGAGTTTTCAATCAGTTGTTCAAATTAGCATTATCCATTATTTAATCATATCACGGTTACATTTTTATCACTTCCATACATCATGCATTGATCAAAGATAATAACAATATTATCCTTATCAAAGCTTTCAAACTGCATATAATGCTCCAATAAAAAATCTTATTGTTGTGCATGCAATATTGTAAGGATTATTTGATGTGGGAATGTTACTAGTACTACCTTTGTTTATTACAATTATTTTGCAATCAAGCGGGAGCGTTGAGAGGTGAACCAAGTATGTGGATTACCAACATACCATGGAAGTTGTGTTTGTTAACACATTAAACTATATAGGGACATTTTGCTCTGATAAGAATATATCATAGTCTACAAATACAATGATTGCAATTTGTAGACAATGTTATATTCTTATCAGATTGTATGTATATATATATATATATAATGTGTGTGTGTGTAATGTGTGTGTGTGTGTGTATATATATATACATACACACACATATATATAGCTATATATGTACATATATACTTATATATATATATATATATATATATATATATATATACATATATATAATTAATCTAATACTAACTAATCTCATAATTAATTTATATTGTTACTCAATTCATCTATTTTTCAGCCATATATATAAAAACATATATTTTTCAGTATTACTAGGTCATTTCCAAAGTAAAGTCAAAGACTTTACCTTTCATTAATGCTTGATGTCTTATGTTGATTGTGGAGAAGTCCTCACACACCTGCCATTAAGAGTCCAACATATACTTAAATATATTCATACAATAAAATATGCATTTGTAAGAACAAAATATTTATGAACACAATATAACAGAAAATATAAACATATCATAAAGCATTTAGAGCACAATGTCCCTATACAATTTAATGTGTTAACAAACAGAACTTCATTGGTATGTTGATAATCCACATACTTGGCTCACCTCTCAACGCTCCCGCTTTCTTGCAAAATAATTGTAATAAATGGGGATAGTACTAGTAACATTCCCATATAAAATCATCCTTACAATATTGCATGCACAACAATAAGAGTTTTGATTGGAGCATTATATGTAGTTCGAAAGCTTTAATAAGGATAATGTTGTTGTTATTATCTTTGATGGATGATGTATGCAAGTGATAAAAATGTAACTATGATATGATTAAATAATGGATAATGCTAATTGTAATAGCTAACTGAAAACTGAATAATTTGTATGCCTCAAAATAATGTAAACATTATAAAATAGTATATTGAATAATGAATCAAAGAACATAAACATAAAACAATATGCTGATAAATAAAAACATGAATTAGTTATTTTGGGTGTACCAACCTAAATAAGCTCTCTTTTAAGAGGAATATGCATAGGTTGTCTTAGTAAGCTTTGAATTTTGCAAAGGATATTCAATGAAAGAAGAGGAGAATTTGTAATGAAAATGACCCTAGAAATTCCCTCTTATAAAATCATTTGAATGTGTAAATTGAATTTTCGTGGGAAATAATATGTCATTTCATTTTGTAGTGGCCATTTATGTCTGAGTTCTATCGTGGCTTTTAGGAAATCAATTTTATATTTGGTTTAATTGAAAAAATAGGTGGCTTGCATAAATTTAGTCATATATATGAGTTATAATATGTTTTTTGTTTTACTATATGTACCGACCTCAATTTTGTAGAGGATATCCAGTGAAAGCATAGAAAAATTTGTAATGAAAATGACATTGGAAATTCCCTCTTATAAAATCATTCGAATGTGTAAATTGAATGCATTGAATTGTGGTGATTTATTTTCAAATTTGATTTATCCTTGGAAAAAATCGGTCATTTCATATTGTAGTGGCCATTTATGTCTAATTTCAATGGTTCCTTGAATGAAAAATAACCTATTTCTAATTATCAATAAACCTATTTCAACTTGCGTTTGTATGTGGAACCACTCATTTTTACACGTGGGTCCACTAGGAGGTGGGTGCTTTAATCTCAACCCGACCACATTACAATGTTAACCAAGTGTCGCATATGCATTCAACAAACCACACATATGGGTTTACCTAACTGCGGGTTGTCAGGCATCTTTAAGCCCTAAACTCATCATCTCATGTGATTTTCCTCCTCATTGTCACCTCTATTATCCTTCATCCTGCTTAATATATAGAGGGTCATATATATTGCAAATATATATAATATGATATACATATATATCTATATAAGATTATATGGGTTATATATATATAGTCTTATATAGATATATATCTATTTAATCTTATATACATAGATATCTATATCAGATTAAATATATAAATATGTATATGATAACTTGTTAGTTCAGCATAAATATGAGTCTAAAAATCCAAAAAGTAAACAAGCATGATCACATAAGGCTTTAGTACTGCACCCTTACATTTAGGTTGTACATGTATATCTATAAACAAATTCATGTAATCCTGGCTTTTACTTGTTTAAATGAAATACAACAAGGTTATATAAATTGGAAATATATATAATCTAATATGCATATGTTTATATTATGTGTGTGTATATATATATATAATTTGATACATACATATATATAATCTGATATAGACATATATCTATATAAGATTATACATATATAATCTCATACATATAATGTGTATAAGCTTATACATATATAATCATTCTTCAATATGTGAAAGATTGATAAATTTACTACACTTAGTTCCAAAGATTAGTGATGCCAACAAGTAATTAGTGGATAGGCTATTTGTGTCAACTTTGCTAAAAAAAATTGTTAGCCTTCCCGGATTTGGACTTTTTCAGCGCCAAGGAAAAGGTGGTGGGTGGGTTATAACTTTGGCCAAAAATTTTGTCAGCCTTCCCGATTTTTAGGTCTTTGAGGCCGTGTTAAAGGTGGAAGACTATTTTTTTTTTTTAAAAGCGTTTGGTGTGATGATAGAGGAGGCTAAAAAAATGGCATGATCCAGGGAAACTGTAGAGGAGGCCAGCCAAATGGCATCAACATTAATTGTTGTATGGTTTCTGTGTAGTGGTAATGGTGCAAGTAACATCTATTTTAAAGTCCTCGGAAAACAAAACGAATGTCTATGTAGTTATCGATAACGTATTGTTGGGTGTCATTCCCTAGGTTTATGTTGTTGTTGAAGGTAGTTGTGAGTGAGGAGGGAAAGCTTCTATGAAGGTACAAGTGCGTTCATCGATTATAGAATTTCTGTGAAGGTGGTTGGAGCTTATCTTTTGTTTTTTGCATGTGTTGTTGGTTGCAAAAGGTGCGGGTTGTGATAATTTTGTGTTCTTTTTTTGCAAGCCGTGGAGAAAGAATGGAGGGAAGAGAAAGCAAGAGGGAAGAGGTGTTATTAAAGGAAGTAGGAAGAGGTGCATATTGGAAAAACCATTTGTCTAGTATTTCTAAAAAAATTTACGTTATTTTCAAAAGGGGATTGTTGATTGTTGCTCTGTAGCTTAGTCTAAATTGTTTGGTTTATGGTTTACGTGTAGCTGCCATTGGTGGGAGGCAATACTGTTTTCTTTTTGCATTTCGTGTGTTGAATTCATGTGTTTTTTGTGGGCTTTTTCATCTAGGTTACTCTTGAAACCAATATTGTTTCATTGTGTCAATTGTTGTTGAAAAGATTGTATAGTTTTGTGGGTTTTGGCATGTGGGTGAATGTTGGCTATATTGTTCCATTTATGGCTTCGGTTCTATGTGAATGGTTGCAAAATATTTAATCTGGTGTGCTTTTGGTGAATCTTGAAATCATGATTTCTTGTGTTTTATGAGTTTTGGCATGTGGGTGATTGTTGGCAATATTGGTTCATTTATGGCTTTTGTTTTGTGTGAATGGTTGCAAAATAGTTAATTTGTTGTGGTTTTGGTGAATTTTTCCATTTGGGTTACTGTTGAAACCAATAGTGGTTCATTTAGGGTTCATGTTTTTCTGGTGAAGGTTTTGAGTCGGTCTGTTACTAGGAGCTTTCTATGTTTTGTGGTTTTTCCATGTGAGCCACTATTGGAAGTCGTGTTTCTGTGTGCGATGGTTGCAACACAATGAAATAGTTATGTTATATAGTTTGCATTGTTTTAAGGTATATTGTTGCCTTTTTTATAGGGTTTTGTTGAAAAAAGAGTATATAGTTTGTTCGCAACAATATTGTTTGATTTATGGTTCATCTTTTGCGCGGATGTTTTTGTATGGATTTGTCACTGTGATTTTTAGTTTTTTTCAAGTTTGGCCATCTGGGTGACTATTGATATCAATATTGTTTCGTTTATGTCTTTTTTTTTAGTGATGGTCACAATGCAATAGAATAGTTAATGTTATGTAGCGCATTTTGTTTTGCATAAGGAATTGTTCACTATGGTTGTCTACCTTAGGCTGTATTGTTTCATTTATGACTTCCATTTACCATGGTGTGGGAAAAGGTGGTGGATTGGTTTTACATTTTTAAATGAAAAGGGTATGTGCAGGATCATGATGGGCCAAAAAGTGGCAATATTATGGGTATTTGTATGGTATGTGGCTGACAACTTTTTTTTTACCCAAAATAGATGAAATGAAAAGGGTTTTTAGAGGAGATTCTCAAATTTCCATCAATATAAATTATTCTTTAATTTGAATTTAATAAATAATTATTATTCATTTTCTATTAGAATTAAGTAAATTCCTAAATCAGATAGGCTGATTGAAAAACATCTATTACTTTCAAGCGGTATCATGTTTTTGAATCCGAAACATGCATCACATTCTATGCTTCACATACTATAGGATTAAAAAGAAAAATTAAATTTCATGAAATTTTGACCAAGTTAAGGGTGGGACATAGATTTTATATTTTTTTTAAAAGTTGTAATAAAAATTCATAATTAATTATTTACTTGGAAAAAATTACAAAAAAATATATCACATCGGACATGAGTCCTCTACTTATTTATAAAATCTTATAAAAAAATAATATCATTTTATTATGGTTAGGGTGTGGATAGACACCTACTTCTATTTTCCACTGAAATTTAAATTACTCTTGCATTGAAATTTCAAATTTTCACAAATAGATTTTATTTTTAAATAAACCTAGTAGTTTAGAAACTACATTCAATTTTCTACAGATTCTATTCTTACATATTTTTGAAATAATATAGATAACTTATTCAAATTTTTACGTCAAGTTGCCTAACACTGATTTTTCCTAATTTTTTTGCCACTTAAGGGCCTGTTTTTTCCATGATGATCCTGCACATACCCAAAAGCATTTGGCGCAATAATAGAGAAGGATGGGTAAATGAAACAATATTTTTTTTAATAAATAATATTGTCTTCTCCAAATAGCACCTTGTCAAAAATTGAAACAATATAGCCTTTTCAACATAACCTTATCGAAAATGAGACAATGTAGGGTAAGTTAGACAGTAACCATTAACAAAAACTGCATAAGGTCAACAATTTTACCCCATTGCCACCATACCAACTAAATGCAAGCCATAAAGAGAGACCCGCGAGAAATTAAAATATAAATAAATATATGTATATATGTACACATATATACATATATCTATATATATATATTAATAGTAAAATATACCCAATATAACCTAAGGCAGAGAACAATAATCAATAATACCTAGTGTAACCAAATATCGAATCAACATCATTAATTGCTTTATTAATATACTCCTTTGTGTGTAAATGGGAAATGAAAGTAAAAATATACTCATTTCTCGACAAAAAATTAATATCTATGGACAAGAAAATTTAATATCGTCTCATTTATGGCTTCTGTTCTGTGCAAATGGTTGCAATATATTAAAATAGTCTGTGTTGTTTTCCATAATGCAATGCTAATTTTTGTTCTGTAGCTTTGGCTATATACTTTCATTTGAAATGTATAATAAATTCGTTAATACTATTGAGTTAATGTTGTTATCCAAAAGGCGTTCTTGATGATCATACCAACTGATTTCATTTTGACTATCTGCAAAAATCTACATGTATGGTGTTAAATGCATAGAATATTGTTATAAAGCAGTCATAATCAATGATGTCCAATGGAATCTAACATAATTTGTATAAGATTAAGTATGTAAGAAATGGCTATGAAGGTAGCGACCTAAGATCTAGAGGCCTAATAAAAAGCACAAGCATAAGAGAGATAGAACAATAGGACAAGAATAGACTATATTCTGCCAATGATGTAAAAATAGAATGTAATGTGTTAAAGTACATAGGAGACCCCTTGGTTATATATCCAAGGTGAGTACATAGAAGGGCATAATATTATGAAAAATTTCATAATCTTATGACATGAGACAACTATGAAAAACTATCACTCCACCTAAAGTGGAAAAGTGATAATGTGATAATCACCACAAATGGTTGATCACCCACCGAAGGTGGAGAGGTAATCACATGATGTGTCCACAAAAGGTGGATGTGATAAAGTAATAACATGATAAGTCCACCAAAAGTGGAAATTCTCCAACTACCTCCTATGTAGTCCCTAAGTAAACTTAACTAAGGTGTAATAATGACCTAGGACAAGGTACAACACTTTTAATTACACCAACACCCCTCCTTAAGTGCAACTTAGGGAGAATGTACACAAAAGAGAACAATGCAAGATGGGTTCCGAAAACTAGGCCATGTTAGGCACCCATGTACAAATGCGATGAAATCTATCATAAAGAGAAGAAAGGGAGAAAACCATGTGGGAAAAAAACTCCCCCCAAAAAGAGAGAAACAAAACAAAAACTACACTCAAAAGGAGGATAAGGAAAAACCTCAAATGAGGAAAAAGCCCCCCAGAAGAGAGAATGAAGAAGTCAAGTGACCTCCTTAGATGAAAAGTATTGCACCCCCAGGAGAGCTCTCAAATGATGATATATACTCTCATTAAAGGGTTTGGTGAAGATATCTGCAACCTGTTTTCCTATAGGACAATACTACAAATCAATGACCTACTCTTGTATCAGCTCCCAAATGTAGTGCATATGAATCTCGATGTGTTTGGTCCTTTGATGGTGAACTGAATTCTTCGAGATCTAGATAGCACTCTGATTGTCACAATGAATGATTGTAGGATGTGGAGTCCTGAAGCCAAACTTAGTGAGAATATTATGAAGCCAAATAGCCTCAGTAGCAACATTAATAGCCCCCCGATACTCAGCCTCAGTCGAAGAAAGAGAAATACCATGTTGCTTCTTACTCTGCCAACAAATGGGGCCAGGACCAAGATGAAATTTGTAGCTAGAAGTGGACTTACGATCATCAAGATAGCCAACCCAATCAGAATCTGTATATCCCACCAAGGTAAGTCATGTACTTGTTGCATAGTGAATCCTATGATGATGTGTACCCTATATGTAATGCAAGATGTGTTTGGTTGCTTTCTAATGAAGCTCATGTTGTTCATGCATAAAGCATGAAACCATGCCAACTGCAAAGGAAATATCAGGGCATGTGTGAGTCAAGTAGATGAGACTCCCAACAAATTGACAATACAAAGTGGCATCAACAAGTGGAGTAGAACACTTAGCCTCAAGCTTGACCCCTGAAAGAAAGGAATTCAGAGTAGTCTTACAATCAACCATGTGAAACTGAGCTAGAATATCAAGAGCATAGTTGGCCTGAGAAAGAGATCCCAGAAGCTAACTGTGTGATCTCAATCCCAAGAAAATAGTGCAAAAGGCCCAAGTCAGTCATAGAAAATATATCCTGCAAAGCAAATTTGACACTGCCAATGATGGCTAAGGTACTCCTTGTTATGATCAAGTCATCAACATAGAGAACAAGTAGCAAATGAGAATCATCCTTTCATAAAATGTAGATATTTGGATCTGAATGACACCTAGTGAATTCTTTGAAGAGAAGAAAGGAATCCATCTTGGAATACCAGGCCCTAGGGTCCTTTTTGAGGCCATAGATAGACTTCCTCAATCTACAAACCAAAGAAGAATCCTATATGAATCCCTATGGCTGCTCCATGTAAATCTCCTCATGAATATCCCCATGAAGAAATGCACTCTTCACATCCATTTGATGTACAACCCAACCATGAGTTGCAACAATAGCCAGTGTCAAGCAAATGGAGTTCATCTTAGCAACAGGTGCAAAATGTCTTTGTATAATCAACACCTGGAACCTGTGAGAAATCTTTTTCCACAAGCTGAGCCTTGTATTTATCCACACTTCCATCTACTGCATACTTTTTCCAATAGATCCACTTACATCGAACCATCTTTCTCCCCTTAGGGAATGGAACTAAATCCCATGTGTGGCTCCTCATCAAGGAACTATACTCTTCCTCCATTATTGAATCCCACTTTGGAACTTCTGATTCTTCCTTGAAGGACTGTGGATTAGAAGCACTAGCAATAAAAGCATGTGGAAAATCTTGATGTTGTGATTGATTCCTTCGAGTATCTAAAGGATCCCCAACAAGAGAACTTGTTGACTCAAGAGTCTATTGAGCCCAACGAGGTCTAGTAGGAGATGAAGGATGAAGCTCCTCAACTACAAGTGGAACGTATGAAGGTGTGATCCTATGAGTCAAAGTTGAGGGACAATCATCATCTGAGTCACTATCATCACTTTCCACTATGGAGGAAGGAAGAGGAGGATTAGAGGCCAATCTAGGAGAGCTTTCCTCAAAGTGAACACTCCTCTCAATGAATAACTCATGTGTCTTTGGATCCAAAAGTCTATATGCCTTAACACCTTCAGGATATCCAAAAAAGATGCAAGTTCTACTCTGAGGTTCCAATGCCTTGCGCTTCTCTGGAGGTATGTGTGCCCAAGCTAGACAACCAAAAACTTTGAAGTGTCTCACAACTGATTTTATACCACACCAAGCCTCAAAAGGAGTCATACCCTTCAAAGACTTATGGGGAACCTAATTTTGGATGTGTGTGGCACAACTAATAGATTCTACCTAAAATTATGGACCAAGAGAACGAGCATGAATCATACAACTAGCCATCTCCTTAAGGGTCCTATTATTCCTTTCAACAACACCATCTTGTGGTGGAGTGTATGCAACTAAATGTTAAAGATCAATCCCCTCAAGAGTACAAAATTCCTTAAGTCTATTGTTCACATATTCCCTTCCATTTTTTGTGTGTAGAATCTTGACTTGCTTCCCTGATTGCTTCTCAACATGAGCCTTGAATGATAGAAATTTGTCGAACACTTCACTCTTGTGAATAAGAAAATAGACTCGTGTGAAGTGGGAGTAGTCATCAATGAAGGTGAGGACATAGCGGGCCTTGCTAAATTATGGAACTGGAAATGGGCCTGCTACATCACTGTGAACCAATTGAAGAACACCCAAAGCTCTCTAAGACTTCCCTTTGTCAAAATTCTCTTCTAGATGCTTACCCAAGAAACAACCTAAACATACACCTTCAGAAAATATTATTTGAGGGCTCAGTCCTGTAACCATATCCTTGGAGCTAAGCTATTGAAGATAGCGGTAATTGAGATGTCCAAACCACTCATGTCATAGCTTACTTTCTAAATTTGAATGAGTAAGCAAGGCTATAGAAGGAGACTTAGGCACAAAGTGGGATAATGAGTAAAGTCGTGTGTTGTGATTGTCTTGTCCCACTGCAACCAAGGCATCATCCTTAAGTTTTTTTACCACAATTGAATCTGGTAGAAACTCAACTTTCTTGCCATCTTGAAAGTGAGTGATTTGGTAGATTGAAAGAAGATTAGCACTCAAGTTAGGAACATAGAGAACATTCTCAAATGTTCCATTATCCATGACAACCAAACCTTCACCTTCAACTTCCACTTGAGTATCATCTCTTATGAAGATGTGAGGTACCTTAGATGGCTCCAAAGAAGAAAACTGCTCCCTTGTAGAACCCGTGTGATGAGTGGCACCCAAGTCAAGTATCCATTGTTGTGAAGAACCTGGAGTAGCCAAAAATGCTTTCCCTTTTCCTTTTGATTGTGAGGAAGTGGAAGGAGATGAATCCTTCTTCTTGTAGGTAGATGGAAAATTGATGTTGTTCTTCTTGATGATGTTTGTCAACTCATCAATTTTCTTAGTGTGGCAATGATACTCATAATGACCAACTCTCTTGCAATGTGAACAAGTTGGTCTCTCCTTCTTTCTTGAATTTACCTTCTTGGGAGAAGATGAAGAATTCCCTTGTTGTGGAGAGGATGATTGTGCTTTATCTTGTTGTGTCTTTGGCTTAGACTGCTTTTTCTTCTTGTTGGAACCCTTTCCTTGAGTCCCTTGATTCCCTTGATTAGCCACCAAAGACTTGGACTTTGAAGACTTGAGAATCCCCATGCTTATCAACTTTGCTTTCTCTAACATCAACATTTTTGTAAATGCATCAAATGATGGCATAGTGAAAGAAATACCCACTGTCAAGCAATGGGTTTGGAAGCTAGAAAAAAATGTTGCATATTTTGATGAAAGCTTTCCCAAAAAATTGTAGACTGTGCGTCCTTCTTATCAATGTCACAATCCTTAAGTTGTGCTCTTAGCTCATTTTCCTTAGTGACATAGTCTTGGATTGTATCAAAATTCTTGTGATCTAACATTGTGAGATCATTTTCAAGCTGATAACCTCTAATCTCATCAACTTGGCCATACGATTGATCAAAATTTTCCCAAGCCTCTTTGATTCTTTTACACTTTTCAATTTGAAAGATGAGATCTTTTGATACATATTTCCTTAAATTTCCAAGAGCCATAGTATTTTTAGTAAGCCAATCCATATGAGCAATAGGATCAACTTTAGGATCAGATGGTGCAACAATAGTTCCATCAATATAATGAGTTAATCCCTTTTCCATTAACTTACTCCAAGCATCGATTTTCCAAGAAGCATAGTTATGTGGAGTTAAAAAAGGAAACTTAGGAGAGCCCATAGCATCAAAAATGAAAGAGAAAAAGATAGAGAGAGAGGCACAATCACATAAGAAACCCCCCAAATTCACTCAATCAAACAACCCCCCCCTCCCAAAAAAAAGAAGCAGATGATGATTTGGCACTTTATACTTAGTGCGTGTACAATGGCCACTTTCAAGCCTTACAAAGTGGGCTTCTAATTTTCAATGTTTTACAACTATGTTTACTACGCTACAATAGACTCAAATGACTGATACAAAAGACCAAATTGAGATCTTAGCTTTACAAATTCCAAAATAGGCCAAAAATGACCATTTGCTGAAAGTACAATTTCTAATCACAATCACTACAAATTGATAGCGCCACTGTGAAGTTAAAAAAAAACATGCACTTTAAAAAAAAACAATACCTGAAAAGGAGTTTGTAGGAGCCTAAACGAAGCCCCAAAAGTTGCAAAAATGGTGACAACTCAGCAACACCTGTGACAAATCAATTTTTATGCAAACTCTATGTATCAAAATTAGAAACTGATTGCACTAGCACACAAAGCATGAAAAAATAGCCCAAATAAAAAAAATTGCACTAAAAAAGGCCTCAAAATGGCCAAGATATGACAGTTTGAAAATGAATTGCAAAATCAAAAACTAAAATGGAGAGGGAGAGAGGGGTTTGCTAATTTTTAAAAAGATGCTGACATAGTGTTGACATCAGCAAATCTATATGTTAAATTTCACGGCCATCTGGCCATTGCGCCAAAATAGCCCCTGCGTGGTGATGACGGTAGCAGATGACGTGGCTTGGACTTACGCTGACTGGGTAGAAATGTGGATGTACATCCTTAGATGTCGCCAATTGGGCACTGAAATGGTGATGATGATGTGTCTGCTTGTGCAAGGAATATTTCGTCCACTGGTGGAATAAATGTTTGCCGCTGATTGTAAAAGAAAGACTTCAGAGTTCCTTTTTGAGGACACCGGTATTTAAAAACGACGCTAGTTTTTTTCAACGCAACCAATTGCTGTGTGTGGGGGCCGCGACCAAAGGAGCCACGTGGCGGAGTGTGGGTGGCCACGGTACAACAATACCTTTAGTAGTACCCTGTGTACCACAGTCTGCAAAACAAACTTTTTTATTTGACTTTTTATTTGAAACAAAACTTTATATAATACAAAAAAATATAAGAACTAATAATTATCATTAATTATTTTTTTAATTTTTTCTTTTATAAAAATAATTCGCAAAAAATAACAAAGGTTGTTTTTTTAAAATAATTTCGTACCGTCTGTAATGATGGTTGGGTCGTACGGTTTGACCAACAATTTTTTTTTGCCTTGACGAACAACTTTGTCCAAATTCAACGATTTGGCAGTCGATTTAGGGGTTTTTGTCCCTTTTGAACATGATGGTGATATCCTTTTTGGTTGAAAAATGCTCTAAAATGGTAGCTAGGTCTTGGATCTGGCAACCACCTCCAATCTTCAAATCCTTGTATATTTGGCCTCCAATGTCCAACTGGGACGAAACAAAAGGAAAATATGACTATCTTGGACACTCCAGACACAATGGTGATCTCAGATTTGATGCAACAAGCTCCCAAAATACACTTGCAATACAAGGCCAAAAATGGAACCCTCCAAGAATCTCTCCAAAATGACAATCCAAAGGCACTCCAATAGCTCTAATACCATGTAAGAATTGTCTATGAAGGTAGCCGCCCAATATCTAGAGGCCTAATAGGAAGCACAAGCATAAGAGAGATAGAACAATATGACAAGAATAGACTGTATTTTTTGAGTGATGCAAAAATAAAATGTAATGTGCAAAAGTACATAGGAGACTCCTTGGTTATATAGACAAGGTGAGTACATAGAATGGCCTAAGATTATGACAAGTGTAGTAATCTTATGACATGAGACAACTATGAAAAACTATCACTCCACCTAAAGTGGAAAAGTGATAATGTGATAATCACCACAAAAGGTGGAGAGGTAATCACATGATGTGTCCACGAAAGGTGGATGTGATAAAGCAATAACATGATAAGTCCACCAAAAGTGGAAATTCTCCAACTACCTACTATGTAGTCCCTGAGTAAACTCAACTAAGGTGTAATAATGACCTAGGACAAGGTACAACACTTTTAATTACACCAACAAAGTGTTTTACTCCATTGCAAGAAAAACTTGAAACTAGGCTTCTAAGCAAGAAGATACATTGTCCACCACTTTCATCAATGGTAAAATGAATCTTCCTTGTCACATTTAAGATATAGGTTATCATTCTAGCAAGTCATTCTTGAGTCTGGGAACAATATTGATATTAAGAAACAATACAGCCTTTTCTAAACATCACCTTATCTTAAATTGAAACAATATAGTGTTCTCACGACACCTTGATGAAAATGATACGATGTAGCCTAGGCTAGAGTATAACAATGAAGAATGCCATATTGGAATGATGGTCAGAAAAAAAAGGGTATGAATTAGAAATTTGTTCCTCCCCTATGTGTAGATATGTATGTATGTCACAGTGGATGCAAACAACATTAATACATAGTGATTTCTATGTTAATTTTTGTTGGGTAATTATTGGAAATTATTTATGGAGAGATCTATAAATGTGCATTTTTTATATTATTTGTTTTTTATCATATTCTAGATTTCCCAAAAAAAAAATGAAATGTAAAAAGGTTTACAATTTAAAAATTGAGAATGGACCTTGTTAGCTGACACTTGTATTGGTTGTTTCCCATGTGGATTGAGCGAACACAAAAATGCTTTGCTTGCATTTGTAGCCTTTCTATTGTATGTTCCCTTATCATTTTTGTTTGCTAGCTATTTGGGAGTAGCCTATGTGTAGCTATTTATGTGTCTTCCATTTTAGTGGACTTGCATATAGCTTTCTTTTATTTCAATATTTTCTATGCAAATTCCAGTGGTAATTATAGACTTGTTGATAGGCATTGCATCTATTAATTGGTCACGGTTTGAAAAACTACTTTATACACCTTTGTTGAAATCATGATTGTGTCATTGGAGTCTTTTGCTTTGTGTTCATGGTTGCACCACTATACAATTTATGTTGTTTTCAACAAGGCATTGTTGACAGTTGTTCTATAGCTTCTCAGTGTGTCCCAACCACCTCCGCCACCTTCCCCCAACCACTGGAATAGTTGTGATATGGAAGGGATGTTGGATAGCTAAGAGGTTGTTGGCCTTAATTGTACTTTGCAAGGTGTTGTTGGCTATCATCCTATAACTTTGGCTATAATCTGGGGCTATAGACCTGCAATCAACAATTCCTTTTTGTAAATGGCATAGATTGTTCAGTAGCTTTGGTGACTTTAGCATGCTGATTTTTTTTATGTCCATATATGTCGATGCAACTAACTTTTGAGACATATACATTGATGTAGAATTTTTTTCCAACTCAAAATACATCTATTCAATGTGTTGGATGTATATGTACGGATCTGTGGCTTAGAGATATATGCATGGAAAAAAGTATGTGTCTCTTTTGTAGTGTTTTATTCATGTTTCCTCCACTGTGGATATGTGTGTATGTCAAATTAGATGTAGACACCATTTGTATGTATTACAGATATGTATGCTTGTGAAATTAGAGACACACATTATTCACCCGTGTGTGCAGACATTTATCTATGTGAAATCACATGCAAGAAATATTCATATTTCATGCTTCATATGTTTGTTCTTTTCATAGGTTAATGATGGTTCATATTTGATCTGTGGTTCATGCCTAGTGAGGATGGTTGCAAAGTGATAAAATAGTGCATGTCCTTCACAATGGATTGTTGTTGGTTGTTTATGTATGATTTCAAGGGTGGTTTTCATTTGTGTAGGACTCAATAATGGTTTGATCAATGTTTCATTTCATTGTTGATATATAACCTTCCATTGTAACAAACACTTGTTGAGGTCTAGATAGGTAACAACTATCCTTCGATGAGAACATTGACTATTTTATTGCTCTCGAACCATAATGACCACACATGAACCATACGCAAATTAGTCTTGGTCTCAACCAATTTTTAATTTTGTTGGCCTTCTCTATTGGCACACCAAATGCTTTTCATTTAAAAATCAAAAGATATCAACTAGCTCTATCCAGACCATACCCCCCTGCACGAGAAGGTTCAGAAGATGGCAAGGCTGAAATTTTTTTTGACCAAAGTTCACACAAATAGGGGATAACAACCCATCCTACATGTGAGTTGTTAGAGTTACATGAAGAGTGGCATAAATATTTCATATGAAACTTGCAATACAACTTGAAATTTGGAAAATGTGGCAATACCAATAAACATAGGTATTAGTGTGTATGAATATTGTCTACACCCACAATGGAAAATATATGTATCTGCACATAGGGAAACTATATTGTCCACCGCAAATCAAAAATTATCCCCAAGGGTTTCTTCGACGTGGACCTCTTCTCACTTGCTTCAAAGACACCTCTTCTTGCTAACTTTCCTGCATAAAAATGGGAAAATTATCATCAGAGGTGACACTTTTCTTTTGTATTTGCAACCATCCACCCATTCAAAAAACACAAATAACCTACACCCACCTTAACAGAAGCTTACCCTCATCACTCATGGCTCTCATATCAAGTATAGCAATAAAATGACACCAAACAATGCCTTGTTGAAAATTTCCCAATATATGTATATGTACATATATATATGCATGTATATATGTGGATTTTTGTATGTAAATATGTATATATGTATATATATACATATATATATGACTATTTTCGGATGAGTTTTCTACTATTAATTTCTAAGAAGGTGTTTTTTGGAACTCTACATTGTTTCATTTTTCCATAAGATTTTATTGAGAAAGGGGTGTGTTATCACAGGAAACACTTTTCTTTTGCTTTGTAACCATCACCCCATGCAAACAACACAAAATAACCTCTACCTAGCTTTGCAAGAGTTGCACAAAGGTTGATTGAGTTGCCACTCTGAGAGAAGCTTGACGTGCTCGGTCACGACTCTGATAGCATGTATAGCAAAAAAATGACACCAAACAATGCCTTATGGAAATTTTTGTAGTCATTTGTTTTGTTCCCCGAGTCATTAAATGGTAGGTGTTGTTACAACCATTCCCAATCCATGTAAAGCATAGAACAATTAACCTTGATACGAACCAGCATTCAACTTCGCTAGACTTCTCTACCCAAGCGGTAGGCAATGTGCCACCCTATTCCCAAGGAAGCCAATAACTGGTTCTGCCACCTTCTACACAACCATTGGAAGGAAAAAAAAATGGGAGGCTGACAAAATATCCTAGCCAAAGTTATATCCCATCTACCCCCTGCCACCTGAATTAGCGTGCCACAGGCTGCACACTATAAATGAAATAATTTCACAAAGGTTTCATGTATGCACTACATATATTGGGAATGGTTGCAATAATAATTTGCATTTAAAACTCACCAAACTAATTGAGCAGTTTATGGTATTTTCAATAAGGCATTGTTCAGTGCTAGTTTGTGGATAGAGTTGCATGACATATGTAACAAACATTATAGCCAAGAACCATATCACATTCATATCCAACATTGCACTATCATTAGAGATTGCAAAGTAGTAGCAAGAACACTTGGTAAGGATTAGATGGATACCCAGACATAGATACTTACATACACAAATACATGATAGACACATATATCTACACAGAACTGTGTGAAGATATTCTATGTTGCATGCATATGCACATAGATATCCAATACACATACATATATCTACACACACCTGTACCCAAAGCTTCTATACATAGGGATATTTCAATTGCATGCATGTATATTTATCTATATGCATATGTAAATGTAGACATACATACAACTATGCCCACAAGTAGATATATTAACAAGTGTAGATAGTGTGGCATCGTCTACCTTGCCACATGGAAATCATAAATGAGATAATATGTTCAAATCTTATTGGCTATTTGTATGAACTTTGGTTAAAATTCTTGTCTACCTATCTTGTTTTGTACCCCTCTGGAAGTGGGGAAAATGTGGTGTGTTGTCCTCCTGTTTTTGTGAATTTTGGTTGGAATTTCCCTCACCCTTCTAGGTTTTTAGGTCTCCAATGCCATCGAAAATCTAGTGGATTGTTTTAAAAAAAAATGTTTGGCAGAATGATAGAGGAGGCCAGCAAAAAGGCATCAACATTAATTGTTGTATGGCTTCCTTGTAGTGGTTATGGTGCAAGTAACATCTGTCTTAGAAGTCTTCATAAAACAAAGTGAACGTCTGTGCAATTTTTGATAATGCATTGTTGGGTGTCATTGTTTGGGTTTATGTTGTTCTTCAAGGTAGTTGTGAGTGAGGAGGGCAAGCTTTTGTGAAGGTGCAACTATATTCATCAGCTATGGAATTTTTGTGAATGTGCTTGTTATATTGTATTATTTTTGATAACCTGTTTTTGAAAAGGCTATATTGTTTCAATTTCAGATAAGATTTTGTTAAGAAAAAAGTATATTTTTTGAAGGGTTTGTCACTGCTAATTTTCAATAGGGTGTTGTTGAGAAGGATATATTATTTGTATTTGTGATAAGCTTTTGTTCATAAAGTAGTATTTTTTTGTTGGGAGACCAACCCAGATGGAGAAACCCACAAAACACAAAAAATGACAGCTAGGAACCCATGCAAAACCATACACAAAAAGTCCAAACCTTAAACCAAACAATAGTTGTTTTCATAGACAATATAGTCTTTTCTCAACAGTACGTTATGAAAATTAGAATAGCCAGAAAATGCCAAGCATAAATGAAATAATATTAAAAAAAAAAACAATATAGCCTTTTGCATACAATGACTCAAAGAAAATTCAAACAATATATATATGTGTGTGTGTGTGTGTGTGTATTTATGTGTATATATGTATGTATATATATGTATATATATATGTATATATATATATATATATATATATATGTATGTATATGTATATAGATATATATGTGTATATATATATAATGTGTGTGTATATGTGTATATGTATATATATATATATATGTATATGTATATATGTATATATGTATATGTATATATATATGTATATGTATATGTATAGCTATATATGTATATGTATATATATCTATATATATGTATATATATGTGTGTGTGTGTGTGTGTGTATATAGATATATGTGTATATATATATATGTATCTATATATATGTATATATATGGATGTGTATAGAATCAACAACATTAATTATTTTATTCTATTCCAATCGTAGCTAGAAAATGAAAGCCATAAATCAAACAACATTGGTTTCAACAACAACCCAGGTGGAGAAAGCCACAATATAGCCCAAGCTATACAATAACAATAAAAAAAAAATGGATAACATCAAAAATTTTATTATGTTGCAAACATACCCATAAAATGTAAACATTAAAGAGAAACCCATTGAAAATTGACAGTAGCAAACCCATACAAAAGAAAACTCCTTTCGCAACACAACTTGCTCGAAAAGTGAAAGAATATCGCCTTTTGATCAACACCTTCTCCAAAATGACACAATATAGCTTAAGCAACATGTGTTCTTTCTCCAGGGCTCAAAACATAGCTAGAACACAAAGACCATAAACAAAAACCCACAAAAATTCACATTCTCAGATACATGGAAAACCATACACACAAATCGCGAACCATAAATGAGGTAATATTTTGTTCTTAGAAACTATATAGTATTTTGTGAATAACAACTTATCAATATTTCAAACAATCAATAGTACCTTGTCGCAAATCAAGCAATATAGCTTGACACAAAATGTGAACAAGGAATTAAAGAATATTGGTAAGGGTGTACATAGATATATATACACACATATACATATATATATATATATAAATTATCACAACCCACACGTTTTGCAACCATCAACACATGCAAAAAGTACAAGATTGCCTCCAACCACCTTCTGAGAAATTCCACAGCTGATTAGCGCACTTGCACCTTCACAGAAGCATGCCCTCATCACTCATTTATGATATCCATGTAACGGTGACAGTTGCACACACACACACACACACACACACACACACATATATATATATATATATATATATATATATATATATATATATATATATATATATATATATATATATATATATGTATATGTGTGTATATATAGGATCATCATGGAAAAAAAAACAGGTTAAGTGGCAAAAAATTCAAAAATCAATGTTAGGCAACTTGACGTAAAATTTGAATAAGTTACCTATATTATTTCAAAATATGTAAGAATAGAATTTGTAGAAAATTAAATGTAGTTTCTAAACTACTAGGTTTATTTAAAATAAATAAAATCTATTTGGTGAAAATTTGAAATTTCAATGCAGAGTACTTAAATTTCAGGGAAAAATAATAAGAAGTGTGTGTCTGACCACCCTAACCATAATAAAATGATAATATTTTTTATAAGATTTTATATACAAGTAGAGGACTCATGTTCGGATGTGATGCATATTTTTGTAATTTGTTTCCAAGTAAATAATTAATTATGATTTTTTTATTACAACTTTTAAAAAATATAAAAACTCGTATGTCTGACCACCTTAACTTGGTCAAAACTTCATGAAATTTATTTTTTCTTTTTTTAATCCTATAGTATGTGAACCATAGAATGTGACGCATGTTTTGGATTAAAAAAATGTGATACCATTTGAAACTTATAGATGTTTTTCAATTATCCTATCAATTAGGACTTTAGTCGTAATTCTAATAGAAAATGAATAATAATTATTTATTAAATTCAAATTAAAGCATAATTTATATTGGTGGAAAGTTGGGAATCTCCCCTAGAAACCCTTTTCGTTTCATCAATTTTGGGTAAAAAAAAGTCGTCAGCCTCATGCCCTACAAATACCCATAATATTGCCACTTTTTGGCCCATCATGATCCTGCACATACCCATATATAGATATGTACATATATATATACACACACATATATATACACACACATATATATAGATGTACATATATATCAAACCTAGAAAAAATCATAGTATCAAATCCATGCAAAATGATGCATACAAAACCAAAACAATAATTGAGACAAGATATTTGAAATAGCCAATAGTACCTTATGGTAAATCAAGCAATATAGCCTGCCATAGTGCGTGAACCACAAATCAAACAATATCACCAAGGGTTTCTTCAACATGGACCTCATCCAACTTGCTTCAAAGACACCTCTTCTTGCTAACTTTCCTGCACAAAAATGGGAAAAATATCATTAGAGGTGACACTTTCTTTTTGTATTTGCAACCATCCGCCCATTCAAAAACACAAAATAACCTACACCCACCTTCAAAAAATTTGCACAAAGCTTAATCCAGCTTGCACCCTCACATAAGCTTACCCTCATCACTCATGACTCTCATATTAGGTATGGAAACAGAATGACACCAAACAATGCCTTATTGAAAATTTCCCAATCTATGCATATGTATATATATGTATGTGTGTATATATGTGGATTTTTGTAAGTATATATGTATATATGTATATATATATACATATATATGTGTGTGTATATACATACATATATATATATATGACTCTATTTTTGGATGGGTTTGCTATTGTTAATTTTTGAGAAGGTGTTGTTGGGAATGCTATGTTGTTTCATTGTTCCATAAGGTTTTGTTGAGAAAGGGGTGTGTTATCACAGGTGACACTTTTCTTTTTCTTTGTAACCATCACCCCATGCAAAAAACACAAAATAACCTCTACCCAGCTTTGCAGAAGCTACACAAAGGTTGATCGAGTTGGCACTCTGACAGAAGCTTGGCGCACTTTCTCACAAATTTGATAGTGTGTATAGCAATAGAATGACACCAAACAATGCCTTATGGAAATTTTCCCGATCATTTGTTTTGTTCCTCGAGTCATTAAATGGAAGGTGTTGTTACAACCATTCCCAATGCATGTAAAGCATAGAACAATTAATCTTGATACAAACTAGCATTCAATTTCATTGGCCTTCTCTACCCATGTGGTAGGGAATGTGCCACCCTATTCCCAAGGAAGCCAATAACTGCTTCTACCACCTTCTGCATAGCCATTGGAAGGCAAAAAAAATTGGAGGCTAACGAAATATCCTGGCCAAAGTTATAACCCATCTACCACCTGCCACCTGAATTAGCATGCCACAGGCTGTACACCGTAAATGAAATAATGTCACAGAGGTTTCATGTATGCACTACATATATTAGGAATGATTGCAATAATACTTTGCATTTAAAACTCACCAAACTAATTGTGTAGTTTATGGTATTTTCAATAAGGCATTATTTAGCGATGGTTTGTGGATTGAGTTGCACAACATATGTAACAAACATTATAGCCAAGAACAATATGACATCCATATCTAGCATGGAACTATCATTAGGGATCACAAATCACTAGCAAGAACACTTGGTAAGTATTAGATGGATACCTAGACATAGATACTTACATACACAAATACATGATAGACACATATATCTACACATAACTATGCGAAGATATTATATGTTGCATGCATATATGCATAGATATCCAATTCACATACATATATCTACACACACTTGTACCAAAAACTTCTATACATAGGGAGATTTCAATTGCATGTATGTATATTTATCTATATGCATACGTAAATGTAGACATACATACAACTATGTCCACAAGTAGATATATTAACAGGTGTAGATAGTGTAGCTTTGTCTACCTTGCCACATGGAAATCATAAATGAGATAATATGTTCAAATATTATTGGCTATTTGTATGAACTTTATTTAGAATTATTGTATGCCTATCTTGTTTTGTACCCCTCTGGCAGTGGGGAAAAGATGGTGGGTTGTCCTCCTATTTTGGTGAATTTTGGTTGGAATTTTCATCACCCTTCCCAATTTTTAGGTCTCCAGCACCATTGAAAATCTAGCGGATTTTTTTTTTTTTTAAATGTTTGGCAAGATGATAGACAAAGCCAACAAAAAAGGGATAAAAATTAATTGTTGTATGGTTTCCTTATAGTGGTTATGGTGCAAGTAACATATGTCTTTAAAGTCCTCAGAAAATAAAGCGAACGTCTACGCAATTTTGATAACGCATGTTGTTGGGTGTCATTGTTTAGGTTTATGTTGTTCTTCAAGGTGGCTATGAGTGAGGAGGGAAAGCTTGTGTGAAAGTGCAAGTGCATTCATCGTCTTTTGAATTTCTATGAATGTGCTCTTTATATTGTATTATTTTTGATAAAGTGTTGTTGAAAAGGCTGTATTGTTTCAATTTCCGATAAGATTTTGTTTAGAAACAAGTATATTTTTTGATGGATTTGTCACTGCTAATTTTCAATAGGGTGTTGAGAAGGCTTTATTATTTCTATTTTTGATAATATTTTGTTTAGAAAGTAGTATATTTTTAGTTGGGAGACCAACCCAAACGAAGAAACCCACAAAACACCAAAAATGACAGCTAGGAACCCATGCAAAACCATACACACAAAGTCCAAACCTTAAAACAAACAATAGTCATTTTTATAGACAATATAGTCTTTTCTCAACAGTGCCTTATGAAAATTAGAATAGCCAGAAAATTCCAAGCATAAATGAAACAATATTGTTTTTAAAAAACAATATAGCCTTCTACATACAATGCCTCGAGGAAAATTCAAACAATATATATATGTGTGTGTGTATGTGTGTGTGTATATATTTATGTGTATATATATGTATGTATATATGTATGTATATATATATATGTATATGTATATATTTATGTATATATTTATATGTGTGTATATATATGTATATGTATATGTATATAGATATATGTGTGTGTATATATATTTGTGTGTGTGTGTATATGTATATATATATATATGTGTGTGTGTGTATATATATAGATATATGTGTATATATATATGTATTTGCATATATGTATATATGTGCATATATATGTATATGTGTGTATATATGGAGATTTTTGTATGTATATATGTATATATATGGATGTGTATAGAATCAACAACATTAATTATTTAAATTTTTTTCCAACCGTACCCAGAAAATGAAAGCCATAAATAAAAAAACATTGGTTTCAACAATGACCCAGATGGAGAAAGCCACAATATAGCCCAAGCTATACAATAACAATCGACAAAAACTGGATAACCTCAACAATTTTATTCCATTTCAAACATACCACAAAATGAAAACATTGAAGAGAAACCCATTCAAGAGTGACAGTAACAAACCCATACAAAAAAACACTCCTTTCTCAACACAACATACTCAAAAATTGAAAGAATTCTGCCTTTTGAACAACGCCTCTCCAAAATGAAACAATATAGCTTAAGCAACACAACTATAATCAACAATTCCCAATGGAAGCTAACACAAAGTGTATAGGATTGAATATTTTATTCCATTACAAAGAACAATAATCAACGATACCTAATGCAATGAAACATAAACTATGTAACATTAACTATTTTGTTGCATTGCAACTGTGAACCTTAGAATTTTACCCTACTCTAATGTGCAAAATAACTAAAAATGCAAATGATAAAAGACTAAGGAAACTTCAAGATTAGCCAAAAGAGTGATAAAACAAGAAGGAAAGTAGATAAAATAAGATGCAAATGATTTCACCTTCCTTGTTGTTGAAGACTCCTTGATTGGCCCTTGTTGTTGAAGACTCCTTGATTGGCCCTTGCTTGGGATGATTTTGTGTGCTCCTTAGATGACTTCTTGAGTGACTAAAATGCAAGATCAACTTATGCAAAATGATTACAATTAATGGCTAGATGATGGTAGGTGCTTGAGAATACAAATTGGTAGCATGTAGTTGTAAAATGACTAAGTGTTGTAAATGCCCTTGAGGAGGGGGTATTTATAGAGAAACTTGAATTCTCTAGATAATTCAATGGTCAAGATTGATCCAATAAGGTCAAGATGAAGGGCTATGGTGGGTTGAGAACCCACAAGCCCTCACATCTTGACATGTGGAGGGTGAAGTGGCCAAGGGGATATGAGATGGAGGTGAGGTGTCAAAAAAGGTACATGAGGTGGAGGAAGGACAAGTACCTTCCAAGCACCTTGAGGAGTGAGAAGATCTCCTCAAAAAGGAATTTGTTGTTCCCAAGTGAGGGTGAAAGGGACATTTGAAAATTTTTGGAATTCCTCAAAAATCTCCATGGGAAAAGGAGAGGTGGTTGGAGAAATAAATGTGAATTAAAAATTCACATTCTTAGGAGAGTTTAAAGGACAAGAGAGGGTCTCCAAAAACGTGGGAATTGGTCACATGTGCATGAGGTGACATGTCAAATATTCTAGAAGCCTTGGAAAGACAAAATGTGAATTAAAAATTCACATGGGGATGAGAGAGACATGGGATGAATAAATGAGAATTAAAAATTCTTATGGGAAGGAGGGTCAATGTCCAAAAAGGAAAAATGGAAGAATTGACCAAAAAGTGGTGCTAAAAATGGCTAATGACTTTGATTAAAGTTGTGCAAACACTTGATTATGATAATTAATGGAAGATTAAAGACAAGTGGAAAATGTAGGAGGATGTGACATTAATCCTTGATTAAGAGGATGCACACCCTAAATATGAATTAATTAAATTAATTCATATTAGAGATGGATTATGGAGGATGTGACAAGGAGTGAGAAAAGAGGAATTTTAAATTGATTTTAATTCAATAGATTAGGATGACTAAATTAAATAAATTGGTGTATTTATTTAATTTAGAGAAGATAAAAGCACCAAATAAAGTATTCAATTAAACACTTTAAAAGTCTTATGTGGGCTACGGGGCGTTCCCACCCCACCAGGGCGGGGGCCGCCCCAGCCCCGGGGCGGAGACGCCTCGAGCGGCGGGGCGGAACCGCCTCGCCGAGGCGTTAACACCCTACCAGGGCGGCAGCCACCCCAGCCTCGGGGCGGATCTGCCCCCACAGCTCGGGGCGGACATGCCCCAAGTTGGGCGGCAGCCGCCCCAAGGGGCAGACACACACCGCGACGGGGCGGCCACGCCCCACGAGGGCGGAGCCGCCCCGAAGGGGTGGATACGCCCTGAGACGGGGGGGGCACCCCCGCAAGGGCGGACATGCCCCAACGGTGCGGAGCCACCCCGCGGGGGCGGACATGCCCCGACGGGGCGGAGCCACCCCGCGAGGGTGGAGCCACCTTCGAAGGGCAAAGCCACTCCGGGAGGGCGGACACGCCCTGATGGGGCGGAGCTGCCCCAGGAGGCGGAGATGTCTCGGGAGGGCGGAGCTGCCTCAAGGAGGGTGGGTAGTGGTTGGAAAAAAGGAGGGATGGGGCAATGAAGAAAGAGACGGGTTCGATGGTGGGATAATATGAGGATGAGAGGAGAATAAAAGAAAAGACAGTCTGGGGTCAGGAAGATTGTGTACTGATGAATGGTTGATTTGGATGCAGAGCTTAGTGCAGATATAGACATATGAGCGATGGTCGGAGGCACTGACAGCGGCTCTAGCAGTGATGACGGGTGTGGATCATGTGGCCTTAGAGCATGCGAGACTATTGCACTTTCTAGAGGTACCAGTGATGAGGGCGCATCGAACGATGTTGACAGCCCTGATAGAGAGATGGAGCTCAGAGACGTCGACATTTCGGTTGCCGACGGGGGAGGTTACTGTGACGCTGGAGGATGTATGGCGGATCCTGAAGCTGCCGATATCAGAGATTTTGTTGAGTGATGTGGTGTTGAGTGGGGCTGAGTTGAGGCAAACTATGACAGTGTTGTTTGGTCACGTTGCCTTGCCGCTGCAAAGTCAGCAGTTGGATTTAGATGGATGCCTGACAGTGGGAGTACCAGCGTTGCATTTATTTTTAGCTGGATTGATTAGTGGGATATTGCTGCCGGATCGTAGCAGGCGATATTGCAGTTTGTGGTTCATGGAGCCGATTCGACACATTGTGGAGTGGCGAGAGGGACAGATTGCGTGGGGTGCATGTGTACTAGCCCAGTTGTACAGAGATATGCTTCTGATTTGTTATCAGGAGGCAGTGAGTTTGACACACATGACGCTGTTACAGGTGTGGGCGTGGGAGCATATTACGGTGACTAGACCGATTGTTGTGTAGGAGGGAGATGTGGATGATACAGAGCCACTAGCATGGAGGTATGGAGAGGGGAGGGGCTGGGTTATTTGGCATAGGTGGGTGGGAGATGTGGAGGTATGGAGGAGGGAGACATAGTTTGGTGACCGTATATGCGGCGACGCTTCAGGGAATGGAGAGAGCAGACTACGAGACAGAGTGGGTATTTTATGGCGCAGTGTGTCCTGATTGGGATTCTTCCACGGATAGTGGAGATGCACTGACCGGATAGGGTGCTGAGACAATTTGGGCAGACACAGGATATTCCTGGTGCGCCCATGATGTTTCGACGGCTCACCAGAGAGCGACCATGGGGGCGTGCGATTAGCCCTACAGCGGCCAGAGCATCATGGGCAACGACAATGCAAGTAGCCTACCCTGGGAGATGCACAGGAGTAGAGGATGCAGGAGTGACAGAGCGATATGACCGGTGGTTTCGCAACCACCTATGGGAGAGGATTACACCCTTGTTGCTGATTATAGGAGCTATCAGATTTGGATCAGAAGATGAGTGGCGTGGGGCGAGAGAGGGAGGGCATCCTGAGCCGGAGATGGGAGGAGAGAGGATAGAGG
>VDFB02371374.1:85847-133027 GCA_007258455.2 Sequoia sempervirens
GAGAGACGGATGTAGACGTTGCAGGGGGAGCGGGATGCAGCAATGGCATAGTGGCAGTCTATGCAAGGCAGTGATGTGATAGGGAGAGATATGCATGGATTACAGAGGGAGAGGGATGCCGCAGTAGCCAGGGCGGTGGCTGCTGAGGAGATGAGAGATCGGATGTAGGCGGAGATGGCACAGTTACGCTTATCCCAGGAGGCCTGGGAACAGGAGAGGAGGATGATTACGAGGGATCAGGACAGGTATCGTCATGAGCGGAATTCTGCTCGAGTCCAGGTCGCAGAGTGAGAGGAGAGCATGAGAGAGGCAGGTTTTTGGATGGCTGCATATTATGATGCAGTTCTCAGGACAGGTATCGTCATGAGCGGAATTCTGCTCGAGTCCAGGTCGCAGAGTGAGAGGAGAGCATGAGAGAGGCAGGTTCCACAGCGGAGATTCCATTATACTCATCAGACACCCCAAATTCCAGCGCCATCCCAGTCACTAGGGACACAGACTTGAGGCTACAGTGAGTCACCGGGTGCTACACCAGCTAGGCGATCAGTACCAGATTCTCCACAGAGATTAGACGTGGGGAGTTCATTTGGGAGGTGACAAGCTACTGAGTTTTTTGACAGATCCAGGGTGGAGTGTGTAGGATTTATTGACAGAGATCAGAGATGTTCCATATCTCTAGATTTTGTAGTTTATCATGTGATGGATATATGTATGATGGACATGTGACACATATTATATTATATTGATACGGGACAGTTCTTATTGACACCATGTAGTATGTTTCCTTTTATGATGGGTGATTATATGCATGTGTATATGGTATTACTTATTTATGCTTATGTTTATGATATGAGATGTTCATGTGGATGATTGGATATATGTACTTATGGAATATGAATAATTTTATTGATGCATGGTGATATGATATGCGCATGGTGATATGTTATGTGTACATGTGGGATCTATGATGATTTATATATATGGATGTCTAATTAACTTGTTTGTCAAGTATGTATATGTGTATGATGGATTTTGTATGGACATTTTATATATGCAAGATGTGATGTATTATGAGTCTGACATTTTATGATGCAGGTGACGATGTATGTATGGACCTAACATGTGGTGATGCAGGTGACGATGGATTTATGTAATAGTGTTGTTGTAATGTTAGAGGAAATGACACACGGCCATAAGTGCCAATAAGAACTGACATGATAATGGAAGGTGGGTATGTGGTGATTGTGAGGATGGGTGTCATTTGGCATCTGTCAAAAAGTATCAGTATCCTGAGAAGAATGGAAAAGAATGGGGTAAAGCGTTTGCACAACCAAAACCATAGGGTGAGTGTAATGCAATGAAAATGCAATCCTAATTTAATTTTCCATCTTTGGAGCACTGGTTTTTGCTATAGCATAAGACACGATACACCAAGGTATGGAGGACCAAGGTAGATTAGTGTCTAATGCATGAAACAAACACACCAGACAAGAAGGCTATCCCAACAACCCAAAGTCACGAAGACCTTGGTCGGGCCAGGTATTGAGATAACCGCAAGCACAAAAGGATGTCCCAGCATAGCACAAGACCCCAAGGACCTTGGTGGGTACTACGTGGGACAACCAAGAAAACACAACAAAAGAAAAGATTAAGATATGCCCCTATGTGGACCAATCAAAATACGCCATAATATGATAGATTATGGCGGCCTTGACAAGTGATTATAGGGAGCTCAAAATGACAAACAAGAACTAAAAGCCTCAAAAAATTGCAATCAATTTCAAACGTCCTTTGCCATAGGATCAAGGGGATAGATGGAATTGATGAGGTATGTTAGGAGGGATGTATCCTATTGAGACCCATGATAAATACTAAGCGAAAAGATCGATATGACATAGGATGTTCAAAATTGATTAGATTCATTGGTACAAGTGGGTCTTGTTTGTTAAGGACTAGCTGGATAAAGGCATAGCTTGATGACACAACACAAGGGAGACAAGACACGACCTAAAGACCTAGGGGCTCGGGGGCTGATCAGAGATTAGCCTTGCCTACATGAAAGCGTAGAGCCCTCGTAGTTCATGGAAAAAAAGACCATGGATAAAGCAAAAAGAAGACAATAGTGACCAATGATGGACAAAAGACATGACAGACAAATGCCCCGAGGGAGGATCAAATGATCAACCTTGCCTACGTGAAAGCACGGGGGCGACGTAGTTCGATAAAAAGACCATGGATAAAAGTGAAAAGGGACTAGTGAAGACAAGTGATGGAGGACCAAAACAAGTTGATCCAAAAATGCCCCCGGGGAGGATCGAATGATCAGCCTTGCCTACGTGACAGCACAGGGGCAACGTAGTTCGACTGACGGACACGACAAGATGGGACCTAGGTGAAGACCGACACAATGGATGATCCTACCTGATGACACGAACATAACAATGAAGGGGATGAATGACGTAAGCTCAGAGTGGGATACTGAAAAAGCTCAGGAATGGGGGATAGGCTAGATGGGTCGTCCAATGCTCAATCAATAAATACCAAGCAACCTAGGCTAAGGTGGGCGAGGATGATAGTGTGGATGAAGGCATAAAATAACTAGGACGTCAGATAGATAATGATTAAGCCCTCTATGGATGACACCTGTTAACCGGTTTTCACCACCCATACTTATCCAAGGCACCATGAAAAGGTGGTTTTCACCATAGGACGGATTTATTTCTCTTTACTACTATTTTATTTTTTTTTTGGTTTTTTATACTTTTTTGATTTTTTTTTTTTTGACTTTTTAGGTGGGGTTACCAAATGGACTTAGGCATAGAACCTCTTCAGATGGAGGATATTGACAGGTTCATCAAGGGGATCTCCTTCAAGAGTAGTCAGCCTGTAGGCCCCAGATCCGTATTTTGTGGCTATGATATAAGGCCCTAACCAGTTTGCCTCAAATTTTCCCTTTTTATCACAGTCCGATTGAGTACGTTGGTTTTCTTTGAGGACAAGCTCACCAACTTGGAATTGTCTAGGACAGACCTTTTTATTGTAATGATGTTTGAGGCAATTTTGGTATGCTTGCAGATGATCATAAGCTCTTATTCTCCGCTCATCCAGTAACTCTAGTTGTGCCAGCCATGCAACACGAGCATCTTCTTCGCTAATAAGGTTCTTGAGAGAAATTCTCAATGATGGAAGTTCAACTTCGATTGGCAAGACGGCTTTAGCACCGTATACTAAAGAGTAGGGGGTGGTGCCTGTTGGGGTGCGGATGGATGTACGGTATGCCCAAAGGGCAGGATGGATATGGAGGTGCCAATCTCGTCCAGTGTTATTGACAACCTTTTTGAGGATGTGGATGAGGGTCTTGTTGGTTGCTTCTACCTGACCATTACCCTGAGGGTAATAAGGCATTGACCAACGATCCTGGATATGGAAGGTGTCACAGAGGTGTTTCATGGCTTGGTTCTTGAAAGGCTTTCCTTTATCAGAAAGGATGGTGGACGGGATACCATATCTACAGAGAATATGGTAGAGGATGAATTTAGAAATCTGAATACCGGTGATTTGTGAGAGTGGCATCGCTTCCACCCATTTGGTGAAGTACTCAGTGGCAGTAATGATGAATGTATGGCCATCGGATGATGGTGGGTAAATCTTGCCAATCAAGTCGAAACCCCATTGAGAAAATGGCCACGGTGCTAGAAGAGGCTGAAGATCTTGCGCTGGGGCGTGGATCAAATCTGCATGTTGTTGACATGGAAGGCATTTCTTCACAAATTCGCAAGCATCATGTTCCAATGTAGGCCAATAATATCCAACCCGTAGGATCCTTTTGGCCAAAGCCATACCATTTGAGTGAGCCCCACAAATACCACCATGTACTTCCGTTAGTACTGTTTGGGCCTCGGTCTCATTCAGACATCTAAGGAGGATTCCATCATACCCGCGACGATAAAGCGTATCACCAACAATGATGTATCGGGAAGAGCGATGGATAAAGGATTTACGTTGGTTCTGTGTAAGTTCTAGGGGTATGATATTATCACGGAGATAAGTGTATATGTCTTGGTACCATGGGGATGTGGGACCTACAATATCACACACCATATCGGTCTCAGGAACGTCATATGTAGGGATTAAAAGTTGTTCAACAAGAAACTCACACTATGTTCGGTCCTTAGGTATATCAATCAAGGAACCAATAGTGGCCATGGCATCTGCCGCTTTATTCTGTACCTGAGGGATTTGGTCAAACTGTATGAAGGTGAAATATTTCTTGAAATCATCCACCATGCGTTTATAGGGTAACAGTTTATCATCTTTGGTGAGGAATTCATCATTAACTTGTCTAATAACCAACAAAGAATCACCAAAGACTTTCAAATGGGTTATGTGCCACTATTTTGCAATTCTGAGGCCAGTGAGGAGAGCTTCATATTTTTCCATATTGTTGGTACATGGAAATGCTATCCTAAATGATTTTGGGATGTAGCCAACTTGAGGAGTGACTAATAGAATTTCTGCCCCTAACCCACTATGAGTGTATGAGCCATCGAAGTATAACGTCCAAGTTGGTGCTTCTGTCACTGTGTAGATTTCTTCATCTGGGAATTCAGTGTCTAGTGGGTAGGCATCTACTAATGGTGCTTCAGCCAATTGATCGGTAATAACCTGTCCTTTAATGGCTTTTCGCTCTACATACTCTATGTCAAATTCGCTTAGAAGCATGACCCATTTGGCCATGCGGCCAGTCAGAGTGGTTCTAGATAACAGATACTTCAGGGGATCAATTTTGGCGATTAATTTGACCGGATGGCTGAGCATGTAATGACGAAGTTTCTGTGTGCTGAAGACTAGTGCAAGGCAAGCTTTCTCCATGGGGGAGTAATTCAACTCATAGCCAACTAGTGTTCGACTGATATAGTAGATTTCCCTCTCTTTGAACAACTCATCATGTTGTGCCAATAATGCCCCCAGTGCGACTGACGTAGCAGAGATATAAAGCAGGAGGGGTTTTCTTGGAATAGGCGGCATCAAAATCAGTGGATGAGCTAAATATTCCTTAATTTTATCAAAACCCATTTAACACTGTGGGGTCCATCGGAAGGTGGAATCTTTCTTCAAAAGATGGGTGAATGGTTGGCATTTATCTGCTAGCTGGGCTATGAACCAATGGATGGACTACATCTTCCCCTGGAGGCTTCTTAACTGCTTTAGATTGCGTGGAGGTGGCATGTCCAAAATAGCCTTTACCTTGGCGGGATCAACTTCAATACCTCTGCGAGAGACTATGAAACCCAACAATTTCCCTGATGTGACCCCAAAGACACACTTTTTCGGATTTAGCCACAACTTATAATGCTCTAACTGCTCAAATATCTTTTTCAGGATGGTGGGATGTTCTGCTCGTGTTCTGGATTTCCCTAATAGGTCATCAACATAGTCCTCCATGATGATATGGATGAGGTCATGGAAGATGATCATCATTGCTCTCTGATATGTTGCCCCCGTATTTTTGAGACCAAAGGGCATAACATTGTAACAGAAAGTGCCCCAAGGAGTTGTGAAGGCGGTCTTGTGTTGGTCTTCAGGTGCAATTCGAATCTGATTGTAACCAGAGAAGCCATCCATAAGGGATAACATCTCATGTCCTGCTGTTAGATCGACTAACATGTCAATGTTAGGAAGAGGGAAATCGTCTTTTGGGCAGGCTTTGTTAAGATCCTTGAAGTCCGTGCAGACCCGAATGTCTCCGTTTTGTTTGGCAACTGGAACTATATTGGAGATCCATTCGGAGTAGTCAATTGGTCTGATAAAACTCGCATCCAGTAACTTCTCCAATTCCTTCTTGACTAACAATGCGACTTGCGGGTGCATCTTTCGGAGCTTTTGTTTAACAGGCTTGGCGTCTGGGCGAATTTCTAGGTGATGAACCACTAAGGCAGGGTCTAAGCCTGGCATGTCTGAGTATGACCAAGCAAAATTAACGATTCCCTCTTGGAGTAGCTGCACAAAGATCGGATACTCTCGTTCTGAGAGTGACTTAGCTACATAGGTGATTTTAGGACTTTCAGCAGTTCCCAAATTAACTTCTTGCATCTCTTCAATCAGAATAGATGATCGAGTAGATAACTAAGTTCCCATAAGGGGAAGATGAACATCTCCATCTTCCAGTGCCTCTTTGAGGTTTTCGCCGTCAGATGCGTCCTTTATTCTTACTTTTTCAAGGTCAGGAAGTGCCTCAGGGAGGTTTTCACTAAATGACCACTTTTTACTTTTCTTATTTTTATTTTTGCGACTGGAGTGTTCATCTTCCCCCAATCCCATAAGGTTGACATATGTGTCCGCAGACATATTGACAAGTGTGGTATCATGTAGGTCACAATTGATAAGTTCAGGGTGACAAAGGGATAGGCTAACGGTGCAGATGGATAGGAATTCGAACATGGATGACAAGTCAGTGTGATCGACATCATCGTACGCATGTATGATGGATTCCTCCTTAGGTATGTCTGCCAATGAGCCATCGTCCATGGTGATACTATTAGAAGTATTAGATGATGTTGCGGGGCTTTTCTATTTTCTGTCATACCCAATGCCTACTTTCTTTGGTAACTGTGGTGTATCAATGGGTTGCAACCGCCCTTGTTCCTCTTTACCTAGGCCTCTACCTTGATAGTTATGTTTTTCCATGAACTTTGTTGGCCAAGGGTACTTTTCCTGAAAGTATTTCTTTAGAGGAGTTTCTGGTTCGGGCTCTTCTCGGTAGACCCATTGGCTTATGTCTTCCTCTGGTGCATCGATCTTGACACTCGGAGATCAAAAAGTGGTAGTAGGGATGTTCTTACCACTGAAGGTGATGGTCCTTTCTTCCTTTTGTGTAGCACGCGAAGGTTGACCGTACTCGTGTGGCGACGGTGGCATGGTGGCTACATTGAGAGTCGTATGCATTTCATATTCGCCACACCCTTTGTCGATGATCTGGACTTTGGTGACTGAAGGATCAGTGGTGGAGGATGGAATGGTTATCACGATGGATGGTGGATTAGAGGATGATGACTGGGATGCCCCCATTTCAACCCCGGGACAATAATGTAAATGGGGAAAAGATGCTTCTAAGGCGCGGCAATATTCAAAGGGTTGGGGGTCGGCATAGATGGTGACTTCTTGTCTGTTGACAGGGAATTTCAAGCATTGATGGTACGTGGAGGGGACGACTTGCATAGCATGGAGCCATGGGCGGCCAAGGAGGAGATTATATGGTAAGTCCAGATCAAGGACATGACATGTAGTATACTGAAGCATAGGTCCCACTTGGATAGGAAGACTGATGATTCCTTCTGAATTTCTTTCTGCATTATCATAAGCTTTGATTGTAATGATCTGGTTACTTAAGTCCACTTGGGTATACCTCACTTGTTTTATGAATTTCAAAGTACATAAATTGAGGGCAGAGCCATTATCTACCAAGACCCTTTTTATTTTATGGCGAGCGACCACGACTTCGATGTGTAAGGGACGATTATGATTGACATCGATGTTTGGCATATCGTTTTGGCTAAAGTGGAGGTGATGAGACAAAGCCAAGTGTCCCACCAAAGCTTGGAATTGCATGGGGTCGATGTCATTTGGTACATGGGTTTCCTGTAGGGCTCTATTGAGGATTTCTTGATGTACCGAGGAAGACTTAAGCAAATCCAAAATGGATATATGAGCGGGGGTCTTCCTTAGGTGATCAAGGATGTTGTACTGAGAGTTTACAAGAGTCAGTTGGGTGGGTGCAGAGGCTGCAGGGACGGTGATGCGGGCTCGTCGTGTAGTAACATCACATTGAGGGTCTTTGGCTTTTACGTGTATCATGGATACTTGGGGTTCCACCTGCTCAATGTAATGAATAACACCCTCATAATTAAAGGGCACATTCTTGTAATTCACATTATTTGTGCTGTTGTTTTGAGAATTACTGTTGGAGGTACTAGGGCCTTGATTGTGGTTTGGGAAGGTGTTTTGATAGATCTGCAGTTGAGCATTGGACGACGAAAGTTGACTGGGGTCAACTTTGATATCTCCTTGATCAATGACATCTTGGACATAATTCTTCAAACCCTGACACTTATTCAAAGAGTGTCCCTTGATTTTATGGAAGTCACAATACTCATTTTCTTTAAACCATGCTGGCTTGGGTTTGGACTCGTCAAATGGCTTGGTGACAGGGTATGTGATGGGGTAATTGATTTGTAGTAGTTTATTAAAAACAACACTCAGGGGTTCACCCAATTGGGCGTATTGACGTTTGGTGTTCCCCTGACTTTTTTGGTTTGACTGTTGAGGGGGACGAGGTGCCCCTTGTGGGACATATATGGCATTGGGTACTGACGGCTGTTGTTTTTGGGATGCATTAGCCACTTGGACATGTTTGGTGTTTGTCACACCATCATTCACCACATTCTTGTTCTTGTTCCAGAATCGTGGTTTATCTCCAAATGACCTCTCTTTATCATGACTATGTATTTTGATGTGTCCTTTGGCAATAAGGGCACGTTCAAGGATGGGTCCCTTTTCCATGATATCTGCGAAAGTGGTGACACAATGTAGCCTAAAATTGTGGGCCATGTCAGGATGAGAGTTTTCCACGAAAAGAGTGACCATGTCTTTTTCTTTCAAAGGGTTCTTCATTCGACTTGCTAATGCATGCCACCGTTGTAGGTAGCTGGTAAAGGTTTCCCCATCCCATTGTTTCTCTTTGAGGAGATCTAAAGTGTCCATATCCTTCTGCAAATTGAAAGAGAAGTAGGATACAAACTTTTTTGACAGGTTTGCAAAAGTTTTTATGGACCCTTTCTCGAGAGTCATGAACCAATCTAAGGCGTGGCTTGCTAGGCTTCGTGGGAACAAGCGAAAGAGATAATTATCACTGTACATGACTTCTTGACACTTGAAATAAAACTCCTGTAAGTGAGCCTTAGGGTCTTTGTCTCCCTTGTATTTGTCAAATTTTGGTATCTCGAAATGTTTAGGAAACGGGATCAATGAGATGGAGGGATCAAACGGATATGGGCATATATCTTCAAATTTGAATGATTGTTTTGTAGCCCCGGCTTGAAGATCCTTAAGTGTGGCTTTGATTTCCAACAAATCCGAGCTAGGTGGTGGTGGGTTGGGGGGATATTGATGATAGGATGATAAAGAATCCTGCTGAAAGGGCATCGGATTATTGAAATATGGGTTTGGATGATTGGATGATGACATGGCTTGCTAGTAAGACGGGGGATTTTGTTGATACGTGGGCTATTGTTGTGGGGTATAATATGGATTTGTTTGATAAAAGTGTAGGGCAGGTTGTTGAGGAACTTGGATGGGACGTTGCGCGTTGGTTTGTTGGTATTGGGGGTATTGTTGTGCGTTGGTTTGTTGGTATTGGCTATGTTGTGATTGTTGGGAGGTTGCATAAAACGGTCGTTGGTGAAATTGTTGTTGATTGTGATAGTAGTAGTGTTGGGGCGGTTGTTGTTGTGACGTCAAAGGTTGTATGGGCTGAGATGGGACATTGTGTTGTGGTTGACCCTTCAGACGCAAAATGGATGCGAGAAAGGGGGATATGGTCTGAGCAATAGGTCGAGATGGATTGCCTTGTGATTGGTAGGTTGGTTGTTGTGAAGAGGCCAGAGTATTGTGTATAGGTTGTTGTTGATGAGATGGCGAAGGTAGTGTAGAAGTGTTTTGTAAAGGGGGTTGTTGGGTACCACTTGGAACATTCAGCTGGGGTGTGCCTTGTGGAGGTAATTGAGGCAAAATGTTGGATTGGTTAAGCTATTAAGATGGTAGATTTGTGGTCCCAGGAGGTTGAAGTGTTGTGGCAAAGGAGGTGCCCCCAATGTTGACTGGAGGTTGATTCGGAAGAGGGGGTGTTGTTAACGTTAACGGCGAAGGTTGTGGAACATTTTGTGGCATACCGTAGGCAAAAAAATTATTTGGATCAGGTACTTGAGGTCCTCCTATAACTGAGGTTGAAGCGTGTGGGGGATAGTTAACCTGATAAAGAACGGCATTGCCAAATTCAGGTTGATGCCAACCCTCAACTGGCGAAACATTGGGGAAGTATGAACCTTCTGGTGTATCTTGTGACTCTTGGAGTATGTTAGATGGGGCACCCCTATATTTGGACCAATCAACATTCGGGGGGGGTTTAACACCCTTCTCAATTAGGTGGGCCAAGATTTCTTCCCCATGTTTTTTGAGCAAACGGTTAGTCATTTGCACATTGGCAGGATTACTAAAATGTTCCTCAAGTGTGAGCTCAGGTTGATTAACCATACTCTCTTCACCATGTGGTGAGTTGTTCTGATTCTCGGTGTTAGAATGTGATGAAGTACCGTTATGAGGATCATGAGGGATGTTGGTACCCTTGTTAGGATCTGATGAGACATTCCTCGCGTTGTTGGGATCGTGAGGGTTGTTTGATTGGGCATTTTGGGCTTGATGGTCGGCCATTTTCTTTGCCTGTGATCAGGTCTGAACGGGCATGCAAATGTGTTATGAGTAGATTAATGCTTTTGATGAATGATTTGATTGTGATTAGATGAGATGTGATTTGGATGGGGTTTGGATTTGGATTAGATCTTGTTGGGATATATTGGATTGGATTGGATTTTGATTGGATTGGATTTAGATTTGGCAAGATTGGATTAGATTGGATTGGATTTGATTGGATTTGGATTTGGCACGATTGGATTAGATTGGATTGGATTGGATTGGATTGGATTTGGATTTGGCACAATTGGATTAGATTGGATTGGATTGGATTGGATTTGGATTTGGCACAATTAGATTAGATTGGATTTGGATTTGGCACAATTGGATTAGATTGGATTGGATTCGATTGGATTTGGATTTGGCACGATTGGATTAGATTGGATTTGGATTTGGCACGATTGGATTAGATTGGATTGGATTAGATTAGATTTGGATTTGGCACAATTGGATTAGATTGGATTGATTGATTTGGACAATTTGATCGAATGATTGGTTTGGATAGATTTATACTATTGGATGGGTATGGTTGGATGATGAAAGATGTGAGAGAGAGACCTTAAGCTTGATCAAAAGAAGTTACCCTCAGTGACCTAGAGCTTTAATTGATTAAAAGCATGATCACGGCACCGAATCCACCTTAAGATAGGAATGGATTGATTGGGTCGAGGATGATAACTTACACCACCGAATTCGCCTCAAGATGGAAGCAAATTGATTGGGGTCAAAGTTAAAAGCTAATAATCAAATTCAAGTGCTATGGTCAATTTGGGTAACCACTTTGTGATACAAGGTTAGGACGGTTTGGTTATGGGTGGTGTTTGGCAATGCAAATGGTAAAAAATTGTGGTGGATTAGGGAGAAATTAAAATAAACGGGTGGACTAAAGGTAATTGTGGAGAATGAATGGGGATTTAGAATGGTTAACGAAAGTTTGGAATGATGAGATGGAGGTTTAAAATGGTCAAATGGAGGTTTTTGGAGGTTTAGAGTGACAAAACGAAGGCTTGGGATGATGAGATAATGGTTAGGAATGGTTAAATGATGGTTTAGAGGCTAAAGGGACCCAAATGGGATGATCTCGGATGTTCAGGAGGGAAAATTCGCCCCTCTGCAACAAACCAGGGGTGTAATCACCTCACTGCAGTAAAAGCAGGGGCATAATCGTCTCACTGCGGTAAAAGCAGGGGTGTAATCGCCCCACTGCGGTAAAACAGGGGTGTAATCGCCTCACTGCAGTAAAATAGAGGCTTGGTTTGATGCAAATGACTATGCAAGGACTTTAAAATGACAATGATAAGGCGAAATTGTCAAAATTTCACTGGTTTCTCACAAGAAAACACTCTCAAGCAAACACAACCCTATGATTAGTGTTAAGGGTATGGCCAAAGAAGTCTTAATCTAGGATGCACAAGGTGTCTAGGGAGTCCTCAATATACTCTCGGTATGTGAGGCACAACCGTGAACACCAACCCGTCACAAGCGTGAGTTGGGAACCCCAGCGAGATACTGAAGGGCTCAGACCAACTCTTCACGTCTATCTAGGTATCACCCTAGCTTCAACGCTTCACCAATTACAACGTGACTGGATTGAGGTACAGCTTTCGCTCTCCCCCCTTTATATACCCCGCCGGTACGCATGGTTGGAATCATCCCTTGGGGTGATGAAATCCCCAAGCAGGTCCCACTATAAAGAAAACACTAACCGTCTCCAACTACTCCCCAAGCTCACACGAGGTGCAAGGGAAAAGTGAAAACAAGCTAATGCCCCCCTTTGGGTAACACAAAAAGATAAGCACAACAAGCAATGACTATTACTCCCTCTAATTAAACTATGTTCTTAGATTAATGCAAACAACAAGGATAGTTTAAAAAGTTTGAGCAAATGAATAGCCCTACAAGCAAATGTTAGATGTTTTATCCTACTTTCTCCATCAACTTCACAAGAATATGCTACAAAATGTTAGCAAAAAACACATGTATCCTTGCAAGAACAATGTCAGGGAGAAAATAGCAAAGAAAACTGAAGCCAAGATAATAATTTTACCTTCCAAGGGGTGCAATCACCCTTCTGCAGTAAAACAGGGGCGTAATCGCCTCACTATGGTCAAAACAAGGGCATAATCGCCCCACTGCGATACAAACAGCGGCGTAGTCGCCCCACTACAAAAAAGTGAGCACAAATTTCAGCCCAGGGGGTGTAACCGCCTCACTGCAGTAAAGTGTTAGCACAAAAATAATTTTCAGCCCAAGAGGGCGCAGACACCCCACTGCAGTAAAGTATTAGCACAAAAATAATTTTTAGCCCAAGAGGGCGCAGTCGCCCCACTGCAGTAAAGTGTTAGCACAAAAATAATTTTCAGCCAAAGAGGGCACAGATGCCCCACTGCAATAAAGTGTTAGCACAAAAATAATTTGTAGCCAAAGAGGGCGCAGACGCCCCACTATAGTAAAGTATTAGCACAAAAATAATTTTCAGCCCAAGAGGGCGCAGTCACCCCACTGCAGTAAAGTGTTAGCACAAAAATAATTTTCAGCCAAAGAGGGTGCAAATGCCCCAGTGCAGTAAAGTATTAGCACATAAATAATTTTTAGCCCAAAAGGGTGCAGATGCCCCACTGCAGTAAAGTGTTAGCACAAAAATAATTTTCAGCCAAAGAGGGCGCAGACACCCCACTGCAGTAAAGTATTAGCACAAAAAAAAAACTAGCCAAAGAAGGCGCAGACACCCCACTGCAGTAAAGTATTAGCACAAAAACAATTTTCAGCCAAAGAGGGCGCAGACGCCCCACTGCAGTAAAAACAGGGGCATAATTGCCTCACTGCGGTCAAAACAGGGGCGTAATCGCCCCACTATGACATGTTCCTGCAAAAAACTCAACAATAGCAAACGTGAAGTATAGGAACCCATTTGTGGGTCCCACCAGACGTGCCAGAAATGTGAACCTTAGAATTTTACCCTACTCTAATGTGCAAAATAACTAAAAATGCAAATGATAAAAGACTAAGGACACTTCAAGATTAGCCAAAAGAGTGATAAAACAAGAAGGAAAGTAGATAAAATAAGATGCAAACAATTTACCTTCCTTGCTGTTGAAGACTCCTTGATTGGCCCTTGCTTGGGATGATTTTGTGTGCTCCTTAGATGACTTCTTGAGTGACTAAAATGCAAGATCAACTTATGCAAAATGATTACAATTGATGGCTAGATGATGGTAGGTGCTTGAGAATACAAATTGGCAGCATGTAGTTCTAAAATGACTAAGTGTTGTAAATGCCCTTGAGGAGGGGGTATTTATAGAGAAACTTGAATTCTCTAGAGAATTCAATGGTCAAGATTGATCCAACAAGGTCAAGATGAAGGGCTATGGTGGGTTGAGAACCCACAAGCCCTCACATCTTGACATGTGGAGGGTGAAGTGGCCAAGGGGATATGAAATGGAGGTGAGGTGTCAAAAAGGGTATATGAGGTGGAGGAAGGACAAGTACCTTCCAAGCACCTTGGGGAGTGAGAAGATCTCCTCAAAAAGGAATTTGTTGTCCCCAAGTGAGGGTGAAAGGGACATTTGAAATTTTTTGAAATTCCTCAAAAATATCCATGGGAAAAGGAGAGGTGGTTGGAGAAATAAATGTGAATTAAAAATTCACATTCTTAGGAGAGTCTAAAGGATAAGAGAGGGTCTCCAAAAAAATGGGAATTGGTCACATGTGCATGAGGTGACATGTCAAATATTCTAGAAGCCTTGGAAAGACAAAATGTGAATTAAAAATTCACATGGGGAGGAGAGAGACATGGGATGAACAAATAAGAATTAAAAATTCTTATGGGAAGGAGGGTCAATGTCCAAAAAGGAAAAATGGAAGAATTGACCAAAAAGTGGTGCTAAAAATGGCTAATGACTTTGATTAAAGTTGTGCAAACACTTGATTATGATAATTAATGGAAGATTAAAGACAAGTGGTAAATGTAGGAGGATGTGACATTAATCCTTGATTAAGAGGATGCACACCCTAAATATGAATTAATTAAATTAATTCATATTAGAGATGGATTATGGAGGATGTGACAAGGAGTGAGGAAAGAGGAATTTTAAATTGATTTTAATTCAATAGATTAGGATGACTAAATTAAATAAATTGGTGTATTTATTTAATTTAGAGAAGATAAAAGCACCAAATAAAGTATTCAATTAAACACTTTAAAAGTCTTATGTGGGAAGCGCAATATTAATAAATTAATATTGAGAGAATTGATGAATAAAGGAGAAAATTTGATCATATGGGAGTGATCAATTCTGGATGTCTACAACAACCATAGCCAGAAAATGGATGCCATAAATCAAACAATATTTGTTTCAACAACAAGCCAGTCAGACAAAACCATTAAAGATAAAGATTCACAGTAACATATCCTTGCAATTTAATGATAGGCATAAGACGTCGACCATAGATTAAACAATATTTGTTGTTACAAAAAAATATAGTGTTCTCTCAACAACACCCTATCAAAATTTGGAACAATCAACAGTACATTAACAAAGATCAAACAATATAGCCTACAACAACTTGTGAACCACAAGTGAAACAATATTCAAAAGAGTTCTCCTCATATGCACATCTCTATGCTTCCTTTGCATAGATAGATAATTGTACATATGGCACATACATTATGCATCGCTCTGATCATTAATGACATTTCCAACACTTTTCTATTGCTTTTGGAATCATTGGCCCATGCAAAAAACAAAAAATATGTTGCTACTAGCTTCAAAAAAAAATTCATAGCAAGTTGTTGGACTTGCACCTTCACAGAAGCTCGTCCTCTTGGCATCAACATTTACTGTTGTATGGTGTCTGTGTAGTGGCAATGGTTGTGGCAATATATGCTATTAAAAAATGTGAGCAGAAATAGTGAAGGCCTTTACAAATTTCAATAAGGCATTGTTGGGTGTTCTTCTCTGACTTTAGCTCCTTTGACAGCTGTGAGCCAAGATTGTGAGCTTCTTTGAAGGTTGAAGTATGTCTGCCCTTTCCAACAGATGCATCATTGTGTGTCTTTATTTATAAGTTCTCATTCATCTATATATCTATATTATCTACACGTACTACCATGCATGTACATTTCTACATGTAATTCTTTAGTATGTATATTTCCCAACAACAAATTCCTCTACATGCATCCAATCAATGACATTGGATTGTATTTGTTGGCATATTTGTTAAGTGTGCTTTTTAGGTTCTTATTTCTCAGAGGCTCACAAAAGGAGTTGTTTCTTGTGTGATGAGAAATATTGCTTCCACCATTGATAGAAGTGATGGATAATCTATGTTCTTGCTCGAGGGTTTGGTGAGAGTCCATGGGGCTTCATGAGCCAATATGGTAGGGTGGAGAGAAGGCCTTCTTTTGTTGTTTTTCATTTCATATTTGCTATTTGCTATTCGTTGTTCATTATTTCTTAAAGGCTCACAAAAGGTATTGTTGCAATCATAGGATGTTTAGTATGTGTGATGAGAAATATCGCTTCCACCATTGATAAAGTGATGTACAATCTATATTCTTTCTCATGGGTTTGGTGAGAGCCCATGGGGCTTCATGACCTAATATGGTGGGCTAGAGAGCAGACCTTGTTTTGTTTTTTTTCATTTCATATTTTCTATTTGTTTTTTAGTTGTGTTGTGGTTAGTTGTGGACATGGTTGTATGTGTATACATTTACATATGCATATATCTAAATAAAAAAACAATCCACAACCCTCTCCCTGACTTTGGAAGGCTCAAAAAATTGGGAAGGCTGACAAAATTCCCAACCACACTTCACCAAAACCAAATAGCACCTTTCTGCCTTCCCCATGCTGCCAAAAAACTCTAAAACTGATGCATGTGTATGTATATGTATATATATTTATGTTCACTTCAAATATTTTGTTCCCAATATGGTAGGGTGGACAGTACATCTTCTTTTCTTTTGTTTGGGTGTTTGCAAGCATATTTTGTCTTCATTGTAATATATGTATATGTATATGTGTATGTATATATGCATGTGCAATAGAAAACATGAATCTTTTATAGATGGAGATTGGAATGAATGAAGGTACAATGCACAGCCATAGGAGTAGCTGCTTTACACTCTTCTTTAAAGTGTACATTATACTTTCCATTCGTTGCATTCTCTATTAAAAAAAATTCATATGTATAGCTACATTTGCAAATACATTTACATATGCACATGCTTTGGTTGTTGTCAATGGATGGCTATTGTGGAAAGTATTTGTGAATGTACATGTTTGTAATTTTCATTTTTTTTTACTTTTCTACAATATTTGATATTTTACAACTAGCAAATTGCTAGATATGCATCTGATGCATATTGTTGATTGTGATGTGGGTATGTGCAGGATCATCATGGAAAAAATGGGCCCTTAAGTGGCAAAAAATTCAGAAAAATGAGAGTTAGGCAACTTGATGTAAAAATTTGAATAAGTTATCTATATTATTTAAAAAATATGTAAGAATAGAATCTGTAGAAAATTGAATGTATTTTCTAAACTACTAGGTTTGTTTAAAAGAAAAAAAAATCTATTTGGTAAAAATTTGAAATTTCAATGTAGTAGTACTTAAATTTCAGGGAAAAAATAAGTAGGTGTCTGTCTGACCACCCTAGAACCATCATAACATGATAATATTTTTTTATAAGATTTTAGATATAAGTAGAGGACTCATGTCCCGATGTGATGCATTTTTTTTGTAATTTTTTTCCAAGTAAATAATTAATTATGATTTTTTTATTACAACTCTTAAAAAATATAAAAAACTTGTATGTCTAACCACCTTAACTTGGTCAAAACTTCATGAAATTCAATTTTTCTTTTTTTAATCCTATAGTATGCGAAACATAGAATGTGACACATGTTTTGGATTCAAAAAATGTGATATTGTTTGAAAGCTATAGATGTTTTTCAATTAGCCTATCAATCAGGACTTTAGTTGTAATTTGAATAGAAAATGAATAATAATTACTTATTAAATTCAAATTAAAGCATAATTTATATTGGTGGAAAGCTAAGAATCTCCTTTAAAAACCCTTTTTGTTTCATCAATTTCAGGTAAAAAAAATGTCGTCAGCCACATACCCATCATATTGCCACTTTTTGGCCCATCATAATCCTGCACATACCCATGTCTTAGTGATAATTGTATAGTGGAGAGTAAATATTTCTTTGGTTTGTTTCATTTTGCATTTCCTGACTGTTGATTGATTTCATTGTTGCTTTCTTAGCTAGCGTAGACATCCTTTTATATTTCCAAGTATCAAAACCTATAAATTGTTGGAAATTCTTGTCTTCATTCTACTATATCTATATGTATATTTATATGTATATATGCTTTTGCAATGAAAAATGTGAAGTTATTTTGGATGGAGAGTGTCATGAAGGAAGGCACGATGCACAATGATAGGTAGCAATAGTAGTGCAGTCTTCTTTAAAGAGTGCATCGTACTTTCCATTCATGACACTTTGCATTGAACACAGATTGCATATGCATATACACATTTGTAGACAAATTTCCATATATGTTTATTTTGCTTATTGTTAATAAGTGACTATAGGGAATAGTTTTTGTCTGCATGAAGATATTTTATTTTCTAAATTTTCCATCCCTTGTACCATGGTTTTGCATTTGCAAGCAGGAAATTTGTATATATTCATGTAATGCATAATGTCAATTTTCATGCCCTAGGTATTATTCCTTGTAGGCTCAAAAAGTAACTGTTAGAATGAAAGGTGCTATATTGGCAATAATAAGAAACATTCATTTCATGTTTGATCATAGGGAAGAAATTTTTGGACATAGTTGACCTGATACCATTGAGGAGACTTCTTTTCTAGAAGAGTATTTAAGTATTAAACTATGTATCATATTATACTTCACAAATTACTAGTATATTGTGACATGGTTTAACACTAATAATGCTCTCCTGAAAAGAATTATTTCCAATGCATGGTGTTACTATTAGTTCCTATCCATACGCAAATTTAGTAATGCAATCGATGCATTTCCTTTTGAATTAGCCACTTCCCCAATGAGATTGATTGCTTGCATTCTTGTTTTTTTAGTTGGAGTTTGAAAGAACTTTTAAATACAATGCATATGGATACATACAATTATGTATACATATACATATATGTATGCTTTGGTTGTTTACCATAAAGCATTTTTGAAAAAAAAATGTGCCATGTGTGTGTTTCGATTTCTTTGTGCATGGATTTATTGCTATAGATTCTTCTATTTTCTGAGTCTTCCATCTAGGCCACTGTTCAAACAAATATTCTTTCCTTTATGGCTTGCATATTGTGTTAATGACTGGAACATAGTAAAATAGCTCATGTTATATAGTTTATATTGCTTTCCATAGGGTATTATTGATTGTTGCTATGTGCCTTTGGCTACTTTCTTGCATATTCAATTAGCTTGACTACTTTAGTTATCCCATTGCTTTTTAACTTGGTGTTTGCAACCATTTTATTGTTTTGTTAATATTATTACTGTAGGCATCACATTCTTCTTCAGGTGTCAATGCCACATTGAGTGTCGAGTGTAAAAAGGTAGCAAAGCATGAAAGAAAGCAACTTTATTATGCATGCCACAAAGACCAGATTTGTGCAGGTCATTGAGCCAAGTACTTGCAACAAAGATGTACTCTAGACCCAGCTGGCTTGTCTCCCCATGCCCAGCTAGGCACACCACCATTGCAAGCAAGCTCACTAGTAACATTTGCTCACTATTGCTCCCCCTCAATTTCCACCCCTTCGTAGTTGCGTCACACCCATTGCTATGAATCTACCTCCACAATACCAGGTTGCACATTGTTGTAAACACTTGCTAGGAATTCCTTTCCAATCACATCTTTGATAGCCTAACCCTTAGGCAACATGTTTGGTGAAACTTTCCACATAGCAATGCAATCCTTCCGTCGGCGCATTGATGCTTTGTTTGAATTGAAAATTTGTTCTATTTGCAATGAGAGATATGTTGGCATGAGAGTTTGAGCATCTAGTTCTGGTGTTGCCTATTTGCATTGTGCTTCTAAAAAAGGTGTCCATAGATATAGCCTTGCAAACAAAATGGATCTAGGGCCACAACTAGCCATCCTTGCAAAGCTTACTCAAGTCGAGGAAATGCTTATAGCCAGATTTGCTCTTGTTTTGCAAGTAACCCATGCTAGAGGAGGAAAATACAAATATAGTGGCCATACTAGAAGCTTCCCACAAGACATCACGAGCATTGTAACTTTTTTTCTGCATTGGCTACATGATCTTGAAGTTGTGATTTTGTGAAGAATTGGCATTCAGGGGACCAACTATGATTTCTATGTTGACAAGCATAATGTCATGGCTACATTAATATATAAAATTGAGAATGACCCATACTATAGTGATGTTGCAATAGATTGCGATGCTTTAAATTTGTTTCCTTCTACAAGTATGGACATCTCTAATCTCTTGCACATAATGGAAGAACTGAGGCATGACCCAAATGAACCAATGGAAACTCTAGAAAGTGTTGTTGATGAGGAAGTTGACCTTCAAGACTCGTGATCATTTATTCCATTGATTCCCAACCCTCCTTGAGAATTGCAGGCAGTTAGAGATGCCTTACAAATTAAAGACACTAGTCAAAATACCTTGCCTTGGCCTGAAATAAATTCTAGCCCTATCAATGAATATAATACAGAAGGGTTATTAAGTATGGATTTTCCAATGTTGTTCCCCACTAGCATGGAAATTCCCCTACAATCGAGAACAATACAAATTCACTTACATGAATATACCTTGTACTTGATGAGATACTATGATAATAGATTTGGGAGGCATGTCAGATTTAGATATTGCATTTATAATTTGATAATGAGACATCAAAACCAACAATCTGCATCAGTTTTTTATGAAAACAAACTTGAAGGAAAGAATCCCAAAGTTGGTTCTTGCTTTGTGACAATTGCTTTTGGAGGCACCAGATACACAAATAGCAAACCAACTCGTTCGCTTTGGTGCATCCTTGCGAGCAACCCGCTCATATTGGGAAAAGAGCTGATAAGAGCTTGCAACAATGATCCACCAGCTTGGTACATCGACTCTTTTCTTCACTTTGAGCTCTACAAATACAAAATGGTCTGATCTACATAGGATGATTGAACCTTATACCCAATTTGATTTTCCATACTCCCAGAGACACTTCACAGAGAAAATTGTACAAACCCACACATAACAGCCTTGTACATGCACCTGTGGTTCACTATTTTCTGTGAAGAGGTTATTGAGAGACTCTTCTACACAAAGGACTATTGGTATAGGTATGAGAGGCAACATCATGGGTCAGCACATGTACATGGTTTCTTGTGGCTCCCAGATGCCCCAAACATGGACATGCTTGATTGGTCCAACCCACATGAGCTTCAACAAGAAAAAAAAATCTTTGATCGTTATGTTTTAGCATGGAACCCTCACGCCCAAAAGTAGCTAATATCAAGGATCTACCACTCAGCTTTGGATGACTCATGCTTGCTTAATACTACGAAAATTTCTTCTATGGATCCAATGGTGGACTATGAACATTTTTTAAACAAATTTCAAAGGCATACCAAGTGCACTCAGTACACTTTCCTAAGGAAAAAAGGCCAGTAATTACAATGTCACTACAAAGCTTCATGGAATACACAACCATCTTCAACATTGACAATTGATAGTGAATTGACCAAATCGTACAAACCAGTAAGAAATGATGAGCATGTTAATATCCACAACCATGAGATGCTTGCAATCTGGTGAGCAAGTGTTGATTTCTAGCCAATATTTTCTAGACAAATTGTGCTAAACTACATTTGCAAATATGCATCAAATTCTGAGAAAAAATTTGAAAGCTACATTGATATCTTGCAAAGGCTTGCAAATACAAATTCATCTAGGGATAAAGTGTTACTTGCATACCAAAAATTCATAATGAATTTGGTTGTTGATCGTGACATTGGTGCACAAGAAACATGCCATATGTTGTAAAAGTTTCCCCTTGTCATCTCAAGTCAATATATCTTTTCTTTAAATGTTAGTAGCCAAATGTTTCATTGTTTGAAAATAGTTGACAGTGGTGATGATCTTGCCAGTGGTTATATTCATTCCTACATGCAAATACCACCTGAAATGGAGGCAATATCCCTTATTCATTCTACACAACTCTATGCATATTGGAAAAATTGCAAAGGTGTAGCCTAGCATGCTCGACCACAACCTGCAATCATCATTGTTTACCCACTTTTCAAGACCATCCCCCCAGAACAAAGTGATGCCTATGAAACATTTTTTTGGTCTAAATTATTACTATACAAACCTTTTCAAAATGTTGAGGATAACATAGGCTTACAAGAGAAGCCATAACACAAAATTAGAGGCTATTTAATGTTGTTGGCTATATCACTTGGCATGTAAATAGACTTACTAACCTCCCCACCAATGGTGAGGGTAGTGATAGCAACACCGATGATGCACAGTCTCCACCACATACAAATGAATATGAATGGGAGTTGCTCTCTCGACTTGGTGCCACAAAAAATGTTTGTTTTGACCAGCTACAACTCTTGGGTAGGAAGGACTTTGACCTGCACCATAGGTGGCACAACCACCATGTTCTAGAGAATCTTTGATGAATTGCTGAATAGTTTGTTTCAACAAGTAAATTGCATATAGCTAAAGACACCCTTTTCTCATTTGCAATGCCAACCCTTTTCCATCGACTATCTCCTAGATAAGAGCTTGCTTTGAAAATCATTGAACAACACCACCTTGGCCTACTCTCATCACCTCTTCTTTATATGATCATTCAAGGTACCGCTAGCACAGGTTTAAATCATTCTTGATTGACAAGATATAGAGAGCACTAAATCAATCATCAAGCCAGAAAATGAACCCTTTGCTTGTTTTAGCACCAATGGGTGTTGTTGCTTACAATGTTCATGCCTCCACAATGCATATTTCTCTTCCAATACCAATAAAAGATATGAATCCATTGAAAGGACAACCATTGACCATATTTCAAGAAGACTTCAAACATATTAAGTACATACTAATTGATGAAATGAGTTTCTTGGGTCCCAAGTTGTTCCTTAAAATAGATAGTCGATTGTGGCAAGCATTCCCTAGAAGACATATGCAGCCATTTGCTGGTGTTTCTATTATAATCATGGGTGACTTGGGACACCTACCCCCTATTATGGATAGGCCTATCTATAGTTCTCAATCCATTGTAGTACCCCTCCATTTGTTACTATGTGTATCAGTTTGTTTGTGTTCGATTGCTAGTCGTGCAGCTGTTTTGGATACTACATAGTATTGCCTCTAGTTATGATATTGATACTATAGTAATTATTAAACTCTATGGATGATTTATCAAATATGTTGTTTTTGAGTCTTAATGTGGTTATCATGATGTGATTGATGTTTATGATTTAATGATGCATGTCAGTCTTGGTGAAGAAGACAATGTAGCACTACTCACTTGTGAGTATCCTGTTGTGTTGCGATTCTTCTTCACGGTGTGTTTTTTCAATATATGATGATATGTATAACATTGATGTTTTCTGCAGATACAGGTACCGGGTATCGGCTCCACCTGCTTGTCAGGTCTGAGCGTACCCTAATCCAAATAAATCATGTTGATTCGGAGATAGTGTCTGGTCCTTTTTTAACCATCATTCTTCGTTGAATGAGTAACCTATTGTCGCTTGTGGTCATTGTCATTTTGTTTTGTCATGTTGATTTTGTTGTGTTCTTTTATTTGGATAAAAACTATTGTTTAATTTAGATAAAATGCTTATTTGTTTAAATATTTGATTAAATGTTACGAGTCGGATTTGATTTATTAAAATAATTAAACAAGTATTATTTAAAAATGAATGCTAGTTTTGAAAAAAAAAATTATTTAAATGTAACTGTGGAATTAATTGTGTTAACTAGATTCTTGGGAAAATTTTATGTTTTAAAAGAGTTATTTTGAATAAGTTTAAAATATTTGAAAATATGATATCCTTTGTGATCTTTCTTTTCAACTTTTCTTGATGGTTAGGTTTTGGTTGGTAAATGTTTTTGTATAAAATTTCAATGTAAAGTTGAAGTTAGAAAATTAGAATATTAAAAAGAAGTAATAAATTAGTTTGAATAAATTAGAATGAATTTAGTTGTATAACATAAAAATAAACAAATTAGTCAAAATCAATAATTAGTGGTTAAATGAGATATAATCAAATGCATGCATGAGAATTTTTAGGCAGAAACAGATATTTTAATTGGTTACCAATTATAACTATTGCATGTTGAAATCACACGAAAGCAATTTCAGTTACACTTTGGCTTTAGCACGATTTTGAGCTTTTAATAAGGCACTTTTCTTTGTTCTCAACCATTTTTTGAGGGGAGGATACACTCTTGTTGATAACAAAGTAATTAAGAATGTAGTGGTATGGCTGCATGTAACCTCTCTTGGGGTAACTGACAAAAAGAGGAGGGAATCCGCACTGTTCCTGGGCTGGAGAAATTTTCTGATTATAGTCGACTGATTGGGGGATCTTGGCTTGGATTTCTTGGGGGGGGTTTATAGATTTGGGTTTGATTGCATATTCTACAACAAATTTTCTATCCATACCTTCTATTTTTAGGTCGGAGGAATCTTAATCTTTTTGTTTTGCTATTCAATTTGAAAAGCTTGTCTTTTTTGTGCTTGTGAAATAAATTTGGTGTGCAGAATGATTAAATGTCCATGGAAAAATTATTATTTATCCCATTATTTAGCTCTTGCCTTGATGCAAATCCTGGGAGTTATAGAAGAATGCGTATTTTAGTAAACAATTCTTGACATCCTAAGTCAGATCTCTAATGAACAGGAGTATTTATTGATCTAAAAATAAAACGAAGTATCACCTGAGTCACCAGCGGTGCTCTCTTTTCTCTTTTAAACTCCTTTATTATTATATTCGATTGTGGCACATAGTCATTTAAAAAGCATAGTTGTTGGGCGTTATTTATTTCTCTATGTGCGAGCTTTGAATACAGAGGTTCTTATTACCTATTCCCTGTAGTCTGTCATTTTACAAAGTTATTATCATTTACCTTGTTGTCCATGCCTGCGCCCTCTTGGAATTAATCATTGATTAGATGCATTGTTTTTGTAGTAACATTAATGATGTGAAATGTGAGGTCATTTTGCCAAACACTTTATACCCAGGCTGTTGTGTTCTCTGGATTTGAAATAAATATATATTGCTTGATATACTCAGCCAACATTTATTGGAATTCTAAGTCAAGTGTTCCCTAGATCGCCTGTGTTCAATCATGCGTATTCAATGATCTGCAACACTTGAACATTGAAGGAACTGGATGCTTAATAAATACTCTTATTTCATGCACCGCCTATCACAGTGGTGGAACTTGAGCTTGGTAGGGCATATAGATTTAAATAATCTACCTGATTTTATCGGCTTGTAAACTCTAGACGGCGACTGCGTGAAATGAAAATATGATGCCATATTAACTCTCAGTTTTTTTTTATTTCATCCGCTATCTGTCTCAATGGCAACACCTGTGCATAGGACGTATAGTTTTATAATAGTCTCTTGAATTCATTCACAACCTATCACAGCTGTAGTATTCGAACTTAGAAGAGCACGGACGATTAAATAACTTCTTGGTTTTGTCTGTTACCTGTCATAGCGCCAGCACTTAGGCATGTTAGGGTGTATAGATTTTAATAATATCCTTGATTTTATTTGGTATCCTACTCATATGCAGCGCTTGAACATAATAGAAAATTTCAAAAAAAAAAGGTTAAATTGTCTCCCTGAAATTTTTGTGCATGTCACAGTTGCAACGCTTGACCAAAGGAGCCTGTAGAGGTTTTATATACTTGTTTGGATTCCCTTAGCATCTTGTCACATTAGCAGCCTTTGATAACAGAATATTGTTGATGTTTAAATAAATTCCCTAATTTCATTGTCTAACCATTGTTGTTGCTGCACTTGAGCGGAATAGAATGTTCAAAGATTTTAGTAATTTTATGGTTGTTTAAGCCGTATCATCATTCTTTCCCCATGCAAACTCCTGTTTGGTAGTGTCGATATAACTCTTCTATTGTCATCCTTCGGTTTACAAAACATGGGTTGCCTTAGAAATGTCTGTTCTCTTTCACTTATCTTAGCCTTTAAATTGTTTTCTATTCAACCTTTTTGCTGTTTGGTTTTCCTTGTATTTTAACCGGAGGCATATACACTGTGAATGGCTAAAATAATTGATGCTATAAGATTTTCAATTCTATTCCTGAGCTGGCATTGAAACTCCTTAGTCTCTTTTATAACTAGATCTTAAGTATTATGTCGGAATGCTTGTGTCAGGTTGAGAAATCCGTTGTTTTAATTCTCTTGTTTGATGCTGGAGTCTAGGTAAATTGGTGAGTCGAAGCTATCCCCAAACACTATCTTTTTGCATGTTGTGATTTACTTTTATCTTCACTTCTGAAGTTGCTTGCATGTTTAAATGTTAGTTAACTTTTGCATGGAGTGAACACATAGCTTTAGTTATTAATAACAAAAGGATGAATGCATAAAGTGTCTCTAGAATAACGGAGGTTAATGGAAGACTATGAGTATATTAGAGTCTATACTGAGTCGACAGTTACGCTGAATTTTCCATATTGTCCTTTTGTTATCATCCGCATGTATAGGATGATTGGTTTCATTTGTTGATGTCGCTGTCAACTTGATTAAATTATTGTGTTGAATACATTCACTTATCATGTGTCACTATTTTCTAAATTGACTGTTAGAAAGTCCTTTTCTAATGTCTTAGCGTAGTAAAGTGTAACAAGAATTTCGGGATTCCTTCTTCCATTTTGAATAAGTTTTTGAATATAAGTGTTACATGTTAAATGGAATTATAAACGTGGATAGATTAGTTGTTTACGAATTTGTGGTAACGAAGGTATAGGTAATAGGTATTTGATGTCTTGTCCCTCCCTTAAATTGTGAAATGACTTTGTGATTTTAAATACAAATGTTTTATTAAAATTAGAATCTAGATTTAGCGTATATTATTGGAATGAAATTCTTGTATATTTATAGTGACAAAAGAGTATGTAAATGATTAAATTAATTTTTTGTAAGAATGTGTATTTGTCTATTAGTCCAATGCACTACATGATTGACATAGTCATGTATAATTTTGAATTGAAATTTGTGAATTATGTTTTAACAGATTTCCTATTTGTGATTATTCTTATCTCATGAATAAGGATATGGATTAGTGCGTCATTTCCCAGAGGATAGGAATTATCGTTTATTGAGATGAAACATGATATGTTATTATGGAGGTTCTTTGTTTTGGATTTTAAAGTTGAAATGTGAACCACGCATATTATACCTTATGTAATAATATTTCTGGATAACTCGAAGTCCGTGTTATGGAAGTATGAGTTTGTGAAAGTTTTGGCCATGCATGTTATGTGGTTCATCTTGACGTATTTAATGTTATTGAATAGTTCTGATGACTTTGAGTCTTTGTGTTAAGAAGTTTTCTTTCTCATGCATGTTGCCTATTTGTTTAGTTATTTTTGAGAAGTTGTACCATAGGAGGAGTGGCTTTCGTTAGGGGCCGGACCCGAAAGTGGTTGCAGGGGTAACCTATCGAAAGTTGGTAAGTAAGAGAAAATATTAATTAATGTACTGGGGGTTGGGCAGTCCTCATATCTAATACAGATAATTATTTGCCTCACCTGGGACTTTAATATTTATTTAGGTTAAAGTAGGTTGAGAAGGCCTGGAATGGCGACTCGAACACTTTGTCTTCTTGAGAAGTGATTTTGAAGCCACATAAGTTTGTATAGGGGCCGAAGGTCGTTAGAGGTTGCTAGGGTAACTCTGGTAGAGGTCCGGTAACCTAGGAAGGCTATCCAGGGTAACCTATTACGTTTATGTGATGACACTATTTTCCTTGTACACTTGTTAGTGCTCTTGTGTTGAGATACTTGTGTTTGTGAGTCACCTCTAGGAGTATTTATGTTGCCTTGTCATTGTGATGTCATATATGTCGACCATGTATTGTGTGTTATTCATCTTGTAGTCAGTTTGACTTGAGGACCTGTTCTATCTCCTAGCACGGAGGGAGTGGACCTTCGGGTTCCACGCGGTTGGGTGGAAACCGTGCTACATTTTCATTGGATACTCTTATTGATGACATTCTACTTGTAGCTGGTTCTTGATACTTCGATGATCGAGACACTGGACGCTGATCGTATTTGGATGTGGATATTTGATATGAGGAGATCATTTCCCTTATTGTATATTTATCTCATGTTAATGAGTATACTCTTTGTACCATCATTATAATGTATTGAGATTTATGAGAATCTTGTTGGATGTAGTCTGAACATGTAAATGACTTGAACTGTTTAAGTTTATGGAAGTGGATCATATTTGTATATGTTATGTACTTGTGTTTTATAACTTAAATATTATGATGTGAAGTTCTTAATAATAATGTATAAGTAACGTCGTCTTGGAATCCATTAGACATTTGTATATATACGAATGTTTAAAAAAAATATTATTCGGATAATTTGTTACATAATACTTTGTGTTATTGGTTTCCTTGCGGGGCGTTACAGATGGTATCAGAGCACTAGGTTCTAACACTGGGTACTCTGGACATTAGTAAGCCCATTACGTTGTCCTAGGTGTTAGATTCTATAGTTCGTAATATCCTATTGTCTTTACTTCATGTAACTAAGACGTGTCGGAAATCACTCCGCCCCGCATGAAGATTATTGATTTAGCCTTAAAAGTTCCCTCCTTCCTCGTTAGGTGGCTAGAGTCTAGTCACACAGTGATGTATTGTACTATTTTGAAGATTGTGGACTTTGTTTATAATTTTTTTTGATGATCATATGTTGATTGTGAAGGTCGACAATTTGTTTATATTTGATTGTAATAATTTAGCCACACTTTGTGATCTTAGTTACATGTAATCCTCGTGGTTACACTTGATTTAGTGTTGGCATTGCGCGAATTTTTTTATTTTATTTTATTGTTGAAACTGAATTTCATTTAATATTTATTTATGACTTTAGTGGCTAAATTATTTTATCTTTATCTTTTTCAATGTTGGCCATGTGTCGTATTGTGATTCCTCTCCAAGGATGTAGGATACTGACTTGGTGAGTGTATATGAGGAAGTAGATTTAGGGAAACTTAGGGTTGGTGTACGTGAATAATATTTATGTTAGTCATGGATATAGTACTTAGATTCAAAGGGAAGAAGATTGAAGAATCGAGATATCCAACTAAAGTGAAGAAACCGTTCATTGTTCGAAATTGGCCATTTGGGTGTGGACCTAACACACCTATTATGTTTAAGGAAGAGAAGGAAATCCATCATTTACAATCTTCCACTTCCATGAAGATAATTATGGACTCAGAGGAGGATCCTGAGGAGTGTTCCTTAACCGATAATAAGTATTCAATTTGTGGAAGGAAGAGTGTAGAATTTATCCTTTCTTGTTGTCTTGTTAGACTGAAACATATTTTGTTGTGTTGAGCATTTGAAACTTTTATGATGTGTTTATTGTACCTATCTTGCGGCTTCCAGGAGTAAGTCGTATCCTAGGGGGGGAGGATGTAGTACCCCTCCATTTTTTACTGTGTATCAGTTTGTTTGTGTTCACTTGCTAGTCATGCAGCTGTTTTGGATACTACATAGTATTGCCTCTAGTTATGATATTGATACTATACTAATTGTTAAACTCTGTGGATGATTTATCAAATATGTTGTTTCTGAGTCTTAATGTGGTTATCATGATGTGATTGATGTTTATGATTTAATGATGCATGTCAGTCCTGGTGAAGAAGACAACGTAGCACTACTCACTTGTGAGTATCCTGTTGCGTTGCGATTCTTCTTCACGGTGTGTTTTTTCAATATATGATGATATGTATAACATTGATGTTTTCTGCAGATACAGGTACTGGGTATTGGCTCCACCTGCTTGTCAGGTTTGAGCGTACCCTAATCCAAATAAATCATGTTGATTCAGAGATAGTGTCTGGTCCTTGTTTAACCATCATTCTTCGTTGAATGAGTAACCTATTGTCGTTTTGTTTTGTCATGTTGATTTTGTTGTGTTATTTTATTTGGAAATAAACTATTGTTTAATTTAGATAAAAGGCTTATTTGTTTAAATATTTGATTAAATGTTATGTTTAAAATTAGTTGCAATGGTCAAATAGACAATTAGATCCTAATATACTCTATGTTGATTGTGATAAGAAAAATTCATTCCATCCTTGATCAGAGTGGTGGAGAACGTATATTGCTGCTCAGAGGTTTAGTGATAGTCCATGAGGCTGCATGACCCTATATGGAAGGGTGGAAACTAGGACTCATTTTGTTGTGTTTTATTTTATATATCTTATGTATAGATCTCTATGTTTCTGACATAATATTTGAAAACATAATTCATATGTTTCAAGCTATGATTGTGATGAAATAAAATAGTTAATGCTAATCCTCTTTATGTTAGGTTCCATTGGGCATTGCTCATTATTCTTCTCTTGCGTAACCTATATTGTTTCATTCTCTAGAAGGTTTTGTTGCAAAGACTATATTCTGCTATGATCCCTCTTATGATCTAATGAAATTATTGACATTATGCAGTTTTTGTCAATTGTTCTTGTCTACGTTGCGCTATTATAGCTTCTTTTATACAATATATGTTAAAATAGTTTGATTTATGGCTTCTGGTTTGTGTCTATGTTTGCAATGGAATAAAATAGCCAATCCTATATGCTTTGTGTTAGCTTCAATTGGGAATTGTTGATTACAGTTATGTTGCTTAAGCTATATTGTTTCATTTTGTAGAAGGTGTTGTTCAAAAGGTTGTATTTTATGGGTTTCATTTTCTGGTAGTCTTTTACAGTTTATCTTTCTCCCTCTAATGCTTTCCTCATTCTCGCTCTCTACCTTGCACTTTATTATTTCATCTCTAAATTGTTCATTGCATTTCCTCTTGTGCAATATTCTATACAAAAAGTATGCACTAGTATGTATAGCTATGCCATGATCTTGTCTGTGTCTACCACAACACAATTTGAACTCTCCTAGCCTCAGTCCCTGCATGTGCTTCCCCTTTCGTATACATCTTTGCCTATCGACTCATCATTGCGTGTTTCTACACGAAACTGCTAGTTATTTGTTATTTCTAATTTCTCTGTATCTTGAGTAGCATATATCTTCGATCCTTGATAATTGTCTCTCCATATATCAAAAATGAGAAATTTCATACATTTCTTTATCCATTTTTAATTTTCTTTGCAGGCTCTGGCAGATCCACCAAAAATGGTGAAGTGTCAGGTGAACTTCAAGAGGCTCTCTTTAACTAATATCAAAATTAACATCCCTAAGATACCAAAAAAGAAAGTGTTGATTGAGGATATGGAGAAAGTAGGTATAAAATTTTAAGCAAAGTATATGGAGGTTTCCATGGATGTTAGCAGCTGCATAGTGACTATCCATTGTTATTATTTAATAAAGGTTCAAAAGCAATGGGAGAATAGTTCATGGGGAAGGAAATTAATTGTGCAAAAGTGAAGAGTTGCATTAAATGACTTTGATCAATTTAAAGTCATGCTTGTGAAGATTAAGGTTTGTTTTATTCTTCAAAAAGTTGTTTTATGAATTTTTTACTTATTGACATTTCTTCCACTAATCATTAAGTTGTTTAGAGCTATGTATGAAATGATTACCTAGACAATAAAATTAATTGATCTCTCCAGAATTGTTTCTGATTGTGTGATGAATCTCTAGAATGACCCTTCTCATTGAAATGTTTTACTTTATGCAGAGAGGAGCATTAATTAGGTGTATACTTTCTAAGTTGAAAAAAGAAAACTCTGCTTGAACCATCACTGGTTTCACCTTTTTGTAGTTGGATGATATTTTTAGCATCTATGGGTTTCCATGAGCATATGAAAAAATGTGAAGTAACTGCTTTATTTTGAGTTTTTAGGGGCTCGCTAATCCAAGTTAGCTGTTACATTCCTTTTAGTATTCTTTGGACATGCATATTAAACTGATAATGCCAATGTGTTTATTAAAGATAACTGAGTTATAGGGATATATGACAAGACACTTGGACATTATTAAATGGTAGACATTGATAGAGGCTCATGTTAAGGTCCATGTGATGAAACCCTACATGACCTGATATGATGAAACACTACACACATGCAGACACATACTATACATACACACACACACACATATATATACATATATATATATACATATATATATATACATATATATATATATACATATATATATATATACATATATATATATATACATATATATATATATATATATATATACATATATATATATGTCTAGGTATGATCTAGGGCGGGTGCACGAACTTGGTCACACTTTTGTGGCCAAATGGAATTTTTTTTGAAAAGCGATAACGCTAGCGCATTATAACGTGCTCGTGTTATGTGGTTTTAAAAGCAAAAAAAAAGTGAAAACTGTATCATTTTCTATTTACTGTTTCTCAGCTTTGCCCGCGGCCAAAAACCCTCACTTTCGCACTCACGTTCTAGGAGGAAGGATTTCTACGAATTTCATCAACAATAGTTGGATTTTCTTTGCAAATATGGTGCCATGACGATGAAAAGGTGTGGGAGGTAAGTATTGTTTGCTATTTGTTTTGAATTTCTTAGTTTGAAATTGATTTTGTTTGTTTTAGGTTAGATTTGATTGTTTTTTTTTTAATTTGTAGGAAATCCTGAAAATCCTCAATAAGAAGAGGAGACAAATCCTCAACAGCAAAATCCTCATCAAAATCCTCAACAAAATCGACCTCCCCCACCAATCACTCAATACCCTCCTGACACTCAAGAAAATTTGAGTGAAATTGAGAACAATAGAAAACAACTTGAGGATCTTATTAGCAGGTTGAGTGATCCAAATGCTTCAACCACAGAAAGAATGATTCTAGAAAATTCATTGAAAGAGAGGTTAAAAAATGTAGATGCAATTACCCAAAAAATATCTGGATGGCAAGATAGGAGGCAGGTAGCCAGGGCATATTATGCAGACAAATTATCATGTAAAAAAGTAAAAGATTTAAAAATTACTAAAGGTGATTTTTTCTCTCTATTCACTGACCCTAAAACAAATCAAAATATTACCCTCAATGCAAAGAGGTTTCTTATTCATTGGTGCCACCACCAAGAGATTAGGAACCATTTTTATGATAGATGGTATTTGGTCTTTGACTACCCACCATGCAATAATTGTGAAGTCCCCCAATATTTGCTTAGGAAACTATACAATAAGTTTGTATTGAACCAAATCCCAAATTATTTTGATATGAGGGAGTTCCAAGGGAGAGGTGGGGGGTCAGCTAAGCATAGGCCCGGTGTACAACCGGATCCTGCGCGGCTAGGGAGATGACCTCTCGCTAGGTCGTATCGTGAGCACATTGTGATGCTTATCGTTGTGAAGGAGAGTTTCGACATAGAGACATTGCAGGTGATCACAATTTTGACCCGGAGTGTCATCCATCACACTAGACCTATTGTACAACATCATCTAGGGGAGTCTTTAGGTGGTGGCCTTCGAACCCATGTGTGCCAATCTTGTGGAGCGACTTGTTCATATGATCCTACCGGCACTCATGAGGGTTCTACACAGGATCCATATGCTACTACGTAGCCTGATCTGTATGCATATATGGGTATGGAGAGGATGACTGACATTTTGCATGATGCATATGGCATTGACACTCAGGTAAAATTCAACATGTTCATTGAATTTAATTTATTAAATTTCAATTGTGAAATGCAAGATTAACTAATTTAGTTTTATTATTTTAATAAAATTGTAGGGTCACAGTGTTGAGACTGGACACACCATTCCTCCCCTACTTATTTTTGTAGTACACCTATCAGATTGGGTATGTAACTAGTAAACAATTATAAATTTATTACATGTTAATAGCATTGTTTTATGAATGGTATTTTTAATATGTGATTTTGGATGTTGAACGAGGGTAATGTTGGGTTTCAAGGAAACACCTCCTAGTGCCCGTGGAATTTGCTCAGCGTTCATGGAGGTAATATAGAAATAAAGAGAACTTAACTAATGAATTCTAAGTTTAATAGATTTGTGTAGTTTATATTCATATTGTTGGTTACATTGCATTACACATCATTCAAACTCAAAGCATTACTTCAAATTCAATAACTAATAATCAGAAATATATAGTTTAATACTTGTACTCAACATTTTGTTCATTAGATCTCATACATTATAAGTCATCACATGGATCGCTATTGTAACTTTTTTGTGATTGAATAATTTTTTGTTTTATTTTTAAATGTTGGAGACAGAAACAATTCCAAATGTTACGAGGGCAATGGATATTGGTGTTCCCTCCACTATACAATACTCGATGGCTCTTATAGGGGAGGTATGAGGCAAATTACTAAATTTCAATTTACATTTGTTGTTATAGATGAACTAGTTTTAGTGAAAAATCAAACCATTATTGATTCGTAGTTTAATTCCTATTTGGATGGTTTATATAGGGCTTGAGCACACCTCAACATCAACATGCAAATATTTCCATCGAGGAGAGTGATCATTAGATGGCCGTAAGTGATTATTTTGTTAAATATATAAATTTTTATAATGTAATTTCTATATATTAATGTCTTTACTTCTTATCGTAACAGTTAAAACTTCACCAGGAGCTAAACCCTAGGAGGAGCAACAGGAGCACTCCTCGAGCACATCAGAAATGGGTGAAAGACTTATTGTCATCGGATTGCCAAGCAAAGGGAAAGAAAATTGTATTTGAACCAGAGCATGGAGAGAAATGAATTTTGAATGCAGAGCCCTTTGTTGTATGCCTACATGGCAATTTTGTACATATTTTGTATTGGATATATTTGACATTGTATGCCTATATGGCATTCTCGTAAGCCTAAATGGCTATTTTGTAACTATATTTTATACTTGTATTGACATATATTGATGTATGCGTACATGGCTATTCTCTTTTAATACAATTTTTTTTATCGATGGTGCCCATATTTGCATTATAAATTCATGGTTCAATAGATATGAGTTACGTGTATTCAAGTGTATACTTTACAACTTATGCACATATAATTTTTGACTTACATGTGAACATCAAAAAGTGTGAAAATTTCTATGTGGAAGTCAAACGTAAGCCAATTTTTCAATTCTCAATTCTTTCATACTCTATCTTATGGACTTATTCCTTCCTAGCACATATTGTGAATATTTCTCATTTGGTGCAGAAGAAAAATTCCTCATTTTTGAACCACTCATAGCAAAGAGATTCACAATAAGACTTTAGCATTGGAACACTACTCCATACTTCTCTTCTCTAGAGCATAAAGGATTGAGAATTCTTAATTTGATGCAATGATAGTCCTAAGATGAGAATTTATATAACCATGCCTATTTTGAAACTTCGCATCTAATACTACATCAACAAGAACTTAAGAAGTGTTTCATAAGAGTGTTAGGTTTTATAGGCCTTCTCTTCCCTAAGGGAGGAGAGCCTGCATCTTGAATTTTGAACAAAATTTTAAGAAGCAAACATTTTACCTAAAAGCTTCAAACCTAGATGACATATTTGGCTAAGTATATCTTGAAAATTATCAATGTGTTCAAACTCTAAAGGAGATTCTCCCTGAAAAGCAAACTTTACCCATTTTCCCAAGGAAAGAAATTGCAACAAGTTGCATGATTTATCTTATTTCTTTCTCACAGTTCTTGGTCAATCATTCATGGCTCATGATAGTTTCGTTCCAAGGTAGGGACACCCAAAAAATCACTAAGATTCTTCTACGATATGCAAGAAAAAGGTTTTGGCTCTTTCACAATGTAAATAATTATGTAACACTATTTTCTTGTTTTCCTTCCACACAGAAAAATGTTCACACTTTTCAGATTGATCCCGATGATCAGCCAATGGTACAGGTGTAAGCGATTGACATTTTATGTTTGAACTTTTAATTTATAATTTTGTATCATGACTTACATTCGGTATCACTAGTATTTTTTAATATTTGACTATGAGAGTGGTGGTGCTTATTTTTGCTATGTTATTTGACTATTAATATGGTGGTGTATTTTGAACTTAATTAACGCACATAAAATAATACATATATTTCTGATTTTTATGTTTTTGTATTACCGAACCCAAAGCAGACCCAACCCCAAAATTTCTTTCGAACCTTGACGGGTTCGAACAACCGAACGAACAAGCCGAATCGATGGCAGTAAAAAATAGATTTTTTTTTTTTTTTTTCATATTGTTGATTACATTGCATTGCACATATTTCAAACTCAAAGTATTGCTTCACATTGCATAACTAATAACTAGATGTTGATAGATGACAAAATTTCAATTACAATATAGTTTTTACAAAGTCAACCTAAGTAGTTAGGCAATTACTTCACATTGCATAACTAATAACTAGGAGCAGCTGCCAATTGCATTTCGCGCTTGTCCTTGGCATTCTATGAGACCACATTTCTTTGAGGCATTTTTTCAAATAGTTCAGTGCCTTATCTATACTACCACATTTTTCATACATGCCTACCAAAGCATTTTGTCAAATAGTTCAAGTGTTGCCTTGTTGCTATGGTTGAAAGCCTAAAACAAGTGCTTTCGAACAAGCTATGGATGCTTGGAAAAAATCTATCAAAAGAATAATAGTAAGCAATATCATAGACAAGGTAGTGAACTCTTTGAAAAAATGCCTAATGGTCTCATATTTGTCGGAATGCCATGACAATCAAATGCTGTTAATCATGGCATTCCATCAGTCATGGTGAATATCACATTTCTTTGAGGCATTTTTTCCAAAGTTCACTACCTTGTCTATGCTAACACATTTTCATACATGTCTATCAAAAGGCATTTTTATCAAATAATGGTTCATTGCCTTTGCTGCTATGGCTAAAATCCTAAAATAGGTGCTTTCAAACAAGCTATGGATGCTTGGAAAAAATCTATCAAAGCATAATAGTAAGCAACAAGCTATGGTCTCATGGTTTTTTTTCACGTGAAAATCAACGTGATTTTATTCACATTTTTTTCACGTAAAAATCTGCGTGAACCAGATTTTGTATTATGGAGCTATATTAAGCTGCCACTCTAAAGACCACTGTAACAATGATACAAAATAATGTTTGAGACTACAAGAGGGCATCAAAATGGCTAGTGTACTAAACAAATTCTTATGATTTACAAATAATGTTGATAACTCTACTCAGTTGACTTCTTTTTTCAAAATCATACAAATTGAACCCTAGAATCAATAAACTCTGTATATCAAGCTACCACAATTCAAGTTACATCAGGCCCATATCACTGAGACACAGCCGAACAATAGGAGGAATGGCCTATTTCAACATACTACACTCAAACCCTTAAGGGATCGATCTGGTTGAATATAGCTCAGAGCGATTCCGCATGTTTGGGTGCAAAAGAGGTCCATGCCTAGCGTAAAAATTCCCACTCAAACGCGTTGGAATAGTCCGTTTGGTCACACGAGTTGCAGAACGAAAATTGCACCACCTTGCAACTTTCCATTGCTTGCATTTGACACTTTTTCCATCAACTGAAAACTGAACACCACGGGAAAACCACTCCGTGATAATGAAAACCGAGAGAGGTTATTGTAGAGGGGCCTAACGTGATCCCATAAGATCATACAATAACTTTCTAAGTGTCATGGTGTCAGAGTAACCTCATGTTGAAGTTTGTAGCCATTTTTCCCTTTGGACCCTAAAGGGATCAATCTGGTTGAACGTAGCTTGGAGCGATTCTGCGTGTTTGGGAGTGAAAGAGGACCATTCCTAGTGTAAATATGCCTATTCAAATGCATTGGAACAATCCATTTGGTCACATGAGTTGGAGAATGAAAGTTGCACGACTTTGCAACTTTCCACTGCTTGCATTTGACACTTTTTCCATCAACTGAAAACTGGACACCACGAGAAAATCACTTTGAGATAACAAAAACTGAGAGAGGTCATTATAGAGGGGCCAAACATGATCTCATAGGATTAGATAAGAATTTTCTAAGCATTATGGTGTCTGAGTAACCTCATTGCTAAGTTTGTAGTCATTTTTCCCTTTGGACCCTTAAGGGATCGATTCGGTTGAACGTCGCTCAGAGTGATTCCATGTGTTTGGGTGTGAAAGAGGACCATTCCTAGTGTAAAAATTCCTATTCAGGCATGTTGGAACAGTCCATTTGGTCACACGAGTTGCAGAACGAAAGTTGTGCCACTTTGCAATTTTCCACTGCTTCCATTTGACACTTTTTCCATCAACTAAAAACTAGACACTACGAGAAGACCACTCCGAGATAATGAAAATAGAGAGATTTTATTGTAGAGGGGCCCAACATGATCCCATAGGATCATATGAGAAGTTTCGAAGCATCATAGTGTCCGAGTAACCTCATGCTGAAGTTTGTAGCCATTTTGCCCTTTGGACCCTTAAGGAATCGATCCGGTTGAATGTAGCTCGGAGTGATTCCACATGTTTGGGTGTGAAATAGGACCATTCCTAGCGTAAAAATTCCTATGTAGATGTGTTGGAACAGTTCATTTAGTCACACAAGTTGCAGAACAAAAGTTGCACCACTTTGCAACTTTCCACTACTTCCATTTGACACTTTTTCCATCAACTAAAAATTGGACACTACGGGAAAACTAATCCTAGATAATAAAAACTGAGAGAGGTTATTGTAGAGGGGGCCAACAAGATCCCATAGGATTAGACAATAAGTTTCCAAGTGTCACGGTCTCCAAGTAACCTCATGTTGAAGTTTGCAGCCATTTTTCCCTTTGGACCCTTAAGGAATCGATCCGGTTGAACATAGCTCAGAGCGATTCCACGTCTTTGGGTGCAAAAGACAATAATTCCTAGCATAAAAATACCTATTCGGATGCATTGGAATAGTTTGTTTGGTCTCACGAGTTGCAGAACGAAAATTGCACCACCTTGCAACTTTCCACTACTTGCATTTAACACTTTTTCCATCAACTAAAAACTGGAAACCACGGGAAAACCACTCTGAGATAATGAAAACTGAGAGAGGTTATTGTAGAGGGGACCAATTCGATCCCATAGTATTAGACAAGAAGTTTCTAAGCATCATGGTGTTTGAGTAACCTGATCTGAAGTTTGTGGCCATTTTGCCCTTTGGACCCTTAAGGGATCGATCCGGCTGAACGTAGCTCAAAGCGATTCCGCGTGTTTGGGTGTGAAAGAGGACCATGTATAGCGTAAGCATGCCTATTCAAATGTGTTGGAATAGTCAGTTTGGTCACACGAGTTGGAGAACAAAGTTGCACGACTTTGCAACTTTCCACTGCTTGCATTTGACACTTTTTCCATCAACTGAAAACTGGACACCACGGGAAAACCACTCTGAGATAACAAAAACCGAGAGAGGTTATTGTAGAGGGTCCCAACATGATCCCATAGCATTAGGTGAGAAGTTTCTAAGCATCAAATTTTCCGAGTAACCTCATGCTGAAGTTTGCAGCCATTTTTCCCTTCGGACCCTTAAGGGATCAATCTAGTTGAACATAGCTTGGAACGATTCCGCGTGTGTGGGAAAATTCTGAAACCTGGTGGAATGGTGGATTTAGGGGTCCTCTTCATTTTGCAATTTTTTTTAGAGTGAAATATGGAGGTTTGCAAAAGTTATCTGATGCCCTAGGACAGTTTTTCCCTTATAAATGTATGAAAATGGTCTTTAGAATGCACTTTGCATAATTTTCTAATAAGTTACTATAGTGTTGGGAGTCAAGAAAATTGAGTTCTAGTTATGCCCTAGGTCAGGTATGTGAGTTTTCCTAGAGAAAATGAAGGCTATAGGTTGTGTATTGGTGAATTTTTGAAGGGACCGAGTGTAGAAAGGTTTGGAGGGTCTGTGCAGACCTGGGCAAAGATGTTTTGAACTTTGGTTTAAGTTTTTGTGGTTAGTAGAGTGGAGTTACAGAGAAACCCTAGGTTTTAGGGTGAAATAGGAAGGTTTGCTAGAGAAGAACCTTAGAAGACTTGTACGGAAAAATTGATCAGAGAATCTATGGTTTTGTAACACAATTTGAGACTGTCTAAGAGATCTTGTGGTGGCAAGAATTTTAAAGAGTACTTTGTGTGTAAAATTGGGCTAATTCTAGTAGCCTTTGAGCAAGGTGACTTGAAGTTTCTTTGTGTTGTTGCATAATAATCTCATGTGTAAGCTTGGTTCAATGTTTTTGATGATGTATCGATGCTATTTGGATGTTGATTTGGTATTCTTACAACCTTCTCTAAAGGATAGGTCTATTTGTTGTTACTAGTGAATTGGGAAGCCATAGTGTTGATTTGATGAAAGTTGTGTTGGAAACTTGAATCTGAGTTGGAACTTGATTCCTTGAGCCTGATTATGTGTTCCTCCACCTTGATATTGCATCATAGGGGTGTTGGGGTGTACCTTGAAAAGTTGAAAGCTTCCTTATGTAGGCCTAGTTAAGCCTTGTTTATGGCTTGTAAATCAATCTTTTGATATGTTTGTTTTGGGTGTTTGATCTTGTGCTTTTGGGAACTTGTGGAGGATGGTATTAGGAGTATAAAACCATGTTTCATTGACTAGTTAATTCCTTTAATCATTTTTTATTTTGACTGTCCTAGTCGGTGAATGTTGCAAAGTTGCATGGGCTTGTGTAGAAGCCATGGAAGAGTGGATGTTTTTGGGTGCAAGGTCTATTTGTTTGGTCATGTTGTGTTGTGTGAAGAGTGTTTACATCATCCCCAAGTCCTATTGAGATGTCTGGTTGTATGAGTCAAGTTGAGTGGTCAAGTTGCATTGTTGAGAGGAATAGTGAAGTTGGTGTGTGCATATAGAGTATTTGAGAGAAGCTTTTGAAAAGGAAGTTGCTTCCCCTGCCACTCTACATCATAGTGGTATCAAAGCTTCAAGGAGTAGATTTGTTTTCATTTTTCAGGTTGTGAAGAGCAAGGAAGAAGTGAAGAGTTTGGTATTCAAAGATTCCTCCAAAGAACAAAGATATGGCTAAAGAGATGAAGGAGATGAAGGACAAACATGCTAGAGAAATCAGAGAGTTGGAGGAAAGAATCATAGCCTTGGAGACAAAAAAAAGAAGGGATGTGGAAGAGAGTGAATCAGATGAAGAAGAAGATGATGAGTTTGAAGACATGGAAGAAGAACTTGATCCAAAAGACCAAAGGATTGCAAAGTTGGTAAGGGCAGTTAGAGATGACAAGCCTAAGGTAAAAATTGATGTTCCTAAATATGGTGGAAGTTTAAATGATGAAGAACTACTTGAATGGATTGCTGCATTAGATAATATTTTGAATGTGATGAGGTTCCTGAGGAGCAAAGAGTAAGGATTGCAAAGACAAAGTTGCAAGGCCATGCTTTGGTATGGTGGGACTACTTTCAATTTGAGAGGAGGAAGCAAGGCAAGTCTAAAATCACCTCATGGGACAAGATGATATCAAAACTCAAAGGTAAATTCTTACCCAAGGATCATTAAGTTCAAATGTTTAAGAAATTTCAAAGCTTAAGACAGAAATAAATGGATATTAAGTCTTATACTGGGGAGTTTTATAAATTAAGTTTAAGGTCTGGTCATCATGAGAATGAAGATGAAAAAGTTGCAAGATATATTGGTGGTTTGAGGTTAAACATACAAGATGAATTGGTTTTAGCTAACCCTAGGAGTGTAGAGGATTGTTATCAAATGGAAATCAGAGTGGAGGAGAAGATTAAGAGGAGACAAGAGAAATCAGTGAGAGGAAGAGGTGGTCTGGTGTAGGAGCACCTTGACTCTAAAAACAAATTTGTAAAGATTTGAGTTTTCAAAATATGAAGGAATTGTAAAGGCCATTCTAGCTCATTGAAAGGTCTTTAGGAAGTAAATAGAGTCAAAATACAAAAAAATGTCATTTTTGTCCCTAGGTGATAAGGTTTCCAAAATTGTTCATTTGTTCTCAAAATTGTGAAAAGGCAAAAATCAGAAAAAAGAACACAAAAATCAGAATGTGAAGAGACAAAGTGGGAGAGGAAATATTTTGATCAATTGGAAAATGAAAAGGCACTTTCATAACTATTGTAAAAGCTATAAAAAGCATGAAAAGGTGTGGAAAAAATAGAAGTTCAGTCTTTGTAATCAGATTTTGAAATAAAATCCCCTGTTTCTGAGTTTGCAGCACTTTCTCCATGGCTTTTATCTTATATTGGTAATTTAGGAACTTAAAAAGTTTAAATCCTTGTGTGATCTCATTTTAGGTAGAGTTAGTTTCATTCACAAATAATTTGGAAGGTTAGTTTTGAGAAATAAAAGAAGGAAAAGCAGTTTTCTGTGTCCCGGGTAGTGATCCTCTCTCTGTGATTTTGAGAGTCTTATAAGGAAAATATTCTCCATCCCACCATTATAGGCTAGTATAATGGTGGAATGGATGGTTTTTTATGTTTATTTGACATCTTTTTGAGTGGAAAATGTGTCAAAAAGTAACAGGGAAGGCGTGGATATGAAGATAGCTGCTACTCCAAGAGGAAAATCTGAGTTTTCCATATGAAAGATGGTGCCTACAAGTTGGAATGGTTGGAATAGAATTTTTTTTTATATGGATAAGGGTTATTATGCTTAGGAAGACTTATTTATAGGTGTTTGCAATAGTGGCAGGTGATTTGGAGGTTTGTAGATATTTCTTAAAAACCCTCACTTGCTTGTGCTTTAAAAGCCTATAAACAAGGGTTTACTATTTAATTATATTGTTGGGAATTTCTTACCTTAAAGATTGATGATTTGTGAGTTTTCCACCTGTATAAATACTATTTATGGTTGGTAAGTGATTTGGAGTTGTTTTAAAGGCGTCTCCTTGGTTAAATTGGCCTATTTATGGGTCTTTAGTAACAAAGAAGTCAGGACAGCAGGCGTGTGTTGCAAAACGAGTGTACCTGAAAATGAGATATGTTTTTAATGATCAAAATGGGTACTCAAAAATTTATTTATCCTTTAGATATTCATTATGGTTAGCAAGTTACACCCGACTTGGTGTTTTGGCAAATTTTGGCCTTTTGAATGCAAGAAACTGAGATTTTGTGTAGACAGTGATTTGAGTGTTTGGTTTGGGTTTGTAACTATCTAAATGATGATGAAAAATGTGACTCAAGGTCTGGAAGAAGTTCTGAAGCAAGGTTTGTCATTTTAATGTCTTGAACAATGTGGAATCATGGTGTTTTGACTGCGAAAAGTAAGGAATCTGATAAAACAACATTTGTGAATATGATCTTGGTATTGTTTCAATTAGAATGATGATGATTAAAGTGTCATGGAAGTCTGACAATAGGTTTGAAGGGAGAAGTGAATGAGTGGTGGTCTTTTTTCCTTGATTGAATCAAGTTAAATGGATGGTAATAGTGAAAGTTGTAGTGATTCAAAATTTCTAATAGTGTTATGATGAATTTGACGAAAGTGTGGATTACTGATTTGAAAAATTGATGATTGGTAGCCTTGTAGTCCAAAGTGAATTTGATGGATTTAGTTGATTTGATAAGTGAAATTGGTGAAATGAATAGTGAATTTTGAAGAATTTGTCAATTGATCTTCTCCAAGATGAGTTTGGGGCAGAAGTTCCCTATCTTTGTGTTGTTTAGCAATTGATATTGCATCAAATTGGTATTAGAGCTGGTTTTGCAATCTGATATTGCATAATGGTCCTAATGCAAGAGGAAGAGGAATGATTTCTACATCAAAGCAGCCAAATGAAGATCAAGAAGGAGAAAACAAAGGTAAAGATCACAATGTTGATTCTAGAGGTCATTTTGGTTTTAGAGGTAGAGGAAGGTATAGTTCTGGTAGAGGTACTAATGATTTTGTAGGAAGGTGCTACACATGCAATGAGTTCGGCCATCCTTCATGGAAATTTCCTAAGAGGGTTGGTAGTTCATCAAGTGGAGACAAGAAGATTGATAGGAGAGCACAATTGGTTCAACAGAAGGAGTGTGAAATACATTATTCTACAAGTAAGAAGGTAGATCCTAAAGTAGGGGAAATGTTGATGGTGAGAAAGACAATCTTGAAAGCAGCAAAATAGGAAGCACCTTTGCAAAGGAAAAGTCTCTTCAACACTAATTGTAAGTGCAAGGACAAGGTATGTAGAGTGGTCATTGATTCTGGCTCAACTGAAAATATGGTGTCAATGTGAAATGGTAAACAAGTTAGGCTTGAAAAGAATTCATCATGAATGTCCTTATAAAATTTTATGGTTAAATGACGACCAATCTTTATTGGTGAATGAAAAGGTCATTGTAGACTTTCAAATTGGTATTTATCATGATAGTGTTGTTTTTGATGTGCTTCCAATGGATTGTTGTCATCTCCTATTAGGAAGACCTTGGAAATATGACAAGAGGGCATTGTATGATGGTAGGGAAAATACCTACACCATAGTCAAAGATGGCTATTCTTTTGTTTTAACTCCTCTTGTAGAAGATATCAAAGGTAAAGAATAGGTAATAATGTATGGTAGGAAGGAACCTATAAATGTAATGAAGGAGATTTTTGTTTTTGATGTTGTTACCTATCCTAGGACTGATAATGTAGGGGCAGCAAGTGTGACTGTAAACACAGGGGTGAAAAGTTCTTTGACAGGGAATTTGCATGAAAGTATTGTTGTAGGGACCATTGAATGTCATGTAGTTAAGAGTAAAGTTAAGAGTAAGGAATAGGTTTCAAATCATCTTAGCATCCATATAGACCGTACAACAACAAGAAAAGTGAGAAAAAACTAGTAAATTTCTAGAAAATAACATTCTTATTGATCAAAAAATGGGTTACAAATCAACCAAAAACCTCCCCTTCGAGGCATTGAAGGTTATTAATACATGTAAATCTCATTACAATGCCTTAGGTACGAGCTGTTCTCATAGATATTTTACAATGTCACTCATGTACATTCGAGATTCTCTTCTAATGTCTACATCATAGGTTCTCATTTAGAGGTTAACTTCAAATGAGTAACTTGAGATTCCCTCACAAAGATTCACATGTTCTTTTATAATGGCTTCAAATCATAATTGAGATTTGTCAAGATCATCAAAATAAGGATGTTGCGTTGCTTTTTTTTGCTGAGATTCTCTTTGATGGCTCAAAAATCAGCATTTTCTACAAGGAGGGACCAATCATTTTTTACTAGTTTAGTTATAGATACGCAAAGGAAAAGAATAAAAAGAAATAGCTCATCCAAAATAGATGGAAGGAACTTACAGATAGGCATGGCAGTCTCTCAACTTAGTAAGTCTTGGTCATACATCTTCATTGGGAGTTCCAAGATACCTATTGCACACAACACCTCTCATGAATAGAATTTATTGAAATTTGAGATGCTCTTATGATGTAGGTAGTCATGATAAGGTTAAATTCAAATGAATAACTTGAAATTGCCTCACCAATCTTCGCACACACTTTTTTAATGGCTTAAAATCATAATTGATATTTGTCAAGATCATCAAAATAAGGATGTTGCATTGCCTTTCTACTTGAGACTCTCTTGGATGGCTCATAAATCTGCATTTTATGCAAGGGGACACCAATCAATGTTTTCCTGGTTACATACAGATACACAAAATAAAATAAGATGATAGCATTGGCATCAACCAAATTGATGTGGATACAAGTATAAATTAATAAGAACCATTTTGCATATACTTACAAATTAATCCAATGAACCATCCAGGTCTTCTCTACTCTTTATTGTGTCAAGTATTGCCTCATGGTCAGAATCACAAAATTTCCACAAGGTCTTGTTCAAAGGTCTACCCCAATATTTGGTCAAACGAACATTGGATGCCACGACAAGGTTTGAGTAATGAAGAATCTTATGATGTGTGTCAAATTCCTCAAACAACCAATGTTTAACACTCTTATGTGGGTACCTTCTCAACCACGTTCCAGTAACAACAACTGAGCCTGTAGGGTATTCGATGTTTTCTCCATCTATAATTGGGGCTTCCAATTTATTTTTTGCCTCAACACAATGACACAAGTAATAGTCTTTTCCCTCTTCATTGTCTTCATCTTCAATAACTGCATAAACATGCCCTGCATTTATATGTGTGACATATCTCTTGAAATTAGTTAACATTATGAATATAGTACAAAGTAAGATAACAATATGGAATTTCAAATACTAAGCAAGTAGATATATTACCTGGTTGAGCTAGATCTGATACATGCTCAAAGTCGATCGATGATTCCATCTGTGTTAGTTCCAATGCCATCAGAGGGCGATACGTGTGAAGTGGGCTAAGATAACTTGTCAACCATTTGTCAACCCACTCCCCTGACTCACAATCATTCCAAGCTTGCATTGTACATGAAGAAAAAAATCATGCCATCTTACGTGTATTGATACTCCATGAACCTACATTTGAGCTAAGGAAAGAGTGCAACTCACTCGATCCTATTAGTATACAACAATCCTCATATGGTGCACTGTTAGTATCATCCATCAACCAAAAAAATATATGAACTGAAGACGTACCTTCATTACCCAGACCCATCAAAGAATTACACCACTTGACGATTGATCTTACATTTTTCAACTGTGCACTGTCTTTATACTTTAACTCTTCTCGTGCTAATGCTCTTTTCATGCATGCTCCTGCACTGTCATGCTCCCCCTTTCCATGTACGGCCTCACAAAAGTTCCACATATGTTGAACACGTGTAGTGAGATGCATCCTACACAACTAGTAGAACATGCACACATTCTTGAACTGTGTTGCATAGTTATCTGACCATATTATATGCCGACCTTATGATATGCCCCTCTAAGCCAAATGAATGTAGAACATCTGGAAGCAACCTTGCACAAACTCTGGAGAATGTGTGCGATCATAACTAATATAAAAGTGATACTCCCTCAATACCTTCCTTTGGTCCTCTATACTATCAGCTGCATGAATGAATACTATGTGCACAAATATCGAAACTTGTGTGGAGTTGTAATACTGTGACTGCACCTCACACTATGGCTATAGAGTGTAGTTCTCTGCAAAGTCAACCACTGATACTATGCTACCAAGTGGAAAGGTCTCCTTGCATAGCTCGAATTGTGTGTCCAACCATCGGGCTCTATGGGTATACCTTGCATACTCATATAGGGTATGTGCAGGATCATCATGGAAAAAACAGGCCCTTAAGTGGCAAAAAATTCAAAAAAATCAGAGTTAGGAAACTTGACATAAAAGTTTGAATAAGTCATCTATATTATTTCAAAAATATGTAAGAATAGAATCTATAGAAAATTGAATGTAGATTATAAACTGCTAGGTTTGTTTAACAAAAAAAGAAATCTATTTGGTAAAAATTTGAAATTTTAATGCAATGGTACTTAAATTTCAAGGAAAAAAAAAGAAGTAGGTGTATGTATGACCACCCCAACTACAATAAAATGATAATATTTTTTTATAGTATTTTAGATATACGTAG
>VDFB02371375.1:0-36754 GCA_007258455.2 Sequoia sempervirens
AACACATTCTGATTTTCTTTCTATGCATCCTTATCCGCCATTGCCAACTATAGACAATTTCCTTTCGAGCTTTGATTTTTCCCTGCATGTTATTTTTCTCCAGCGTTGCAACTAATGCAGAAAACCAACCATCATCCATTTGAAATTTGCTTGCTCTGATTGGTCCATGAGATGCCACATATGAAAGTCAAACGATTAGAGAAGCATTCAACTGGGTTTGCATGTCGGTGAGACACGGGAAGTGTCTCTCTGATGCTCAAAAGATTCATAACGGTATCGGCATAAGTCTCAACAGTCGGCAGTACAACATAGCGAATGTCACATGTCACACTGAATCCATCGATGTCCATTTCGTTCCTATCAGCAAGAGTTTCCCTTATCGGTGAGACTCATATTGAATGCACACAAGTCATATCAAACTTAGAGAAATCATTGGCAAGAAATACCAATCTTGCCAAGACCTCATATAGAAATCTTCAAGTCATGTCGGCGTGAGCCATTCGGCATGACTATCACTCTTCGGTGAGACATCATACCGACAGATAAAGCTTCCACCGAATGGTCTATCATTTTCACCGAGATGTCATAGCGAACATCCAATGTCACCCTAAATGTCACATACTATCGACAAGACTCATGTCTTTTACCGTGACATTTCATCTAGCTTCATCATGTCTTACCGAGTCGGAAAGACTTATGCCCTTCACTAAGACCTTTCACCGAGCATCACCAAGTCTTACCGAGTCGACAAGACTTATGCCCTTTCGTCGTGACGTTTCTCTGAGCACCCAATGTTATCCCAAAGACTATCGGCATGACTTATCCAAGTCGCCAAGACTTCTCAGCAAAGTATTTTGTCACTGCAAAGGCACCACGAGAATACTCTTGTCGGTGAGACTTTTCAGTTTCGTTGAGACCTCTCCCCGATGATCTGTGTGTTAGCCCGATAGCCATAAGCTATTGGTGAGACTTACACCATTTTCCAAGAATTCATGCCGAATTCTTTGAAGTCACCGTGAAGACCCAACCTTGGACACCCATTCGATGAGACATTCCAAGTCGGTGAGACCACCTCTGGCTGGCCAAACACTTGGTAGAAGTCTCCCAGAGCACCCAGCAGATCTGCATTTATTAAGCCCAAGGTTTCTGCATTTTCCAAAAGGTCACCATAGAGACTCAAAAATTCACAGCGATAATCATTTTGGGAAGACATCAACTTTGTCTTGGTGACTGACCTATCAAGTAGATTTAGAAACTGAGTTAGTCGGCCCGGACATGAACAATGTCTGTAAATTTTCCTTTAGGAGTTCAATAGCCGATGGGGATTGGGGCATTCCAACACTACATCCATCATCACAAGTACCCAAAGTGTGCTAAATGTTACACAAGGTAATGTGAACCAAGTGTCTCAAACAGACAAATAAGGGAAAGTTAACACCCTTACACAAAATAAACCTTTAACACAACAAGGGACTTCGCCATCTAATCACCCCATTGGCTCATCAAACCCTTTGGCTTCACAAAATACATCAACACCATCCATCATCAATCCAAATCAAAACAACACATTGATCACAAACCCCATCAACCAAGGTAATGCTTTGGTCCCACATCAAACACAAGGGAAACCTCAACACATCGACAAAGGTAACCATTCCAATCAATTGATCCAAGGTCCCAATATGCCATTGACATCACAATACTAAATGGCATCATCATCTTTACCATTGGTCCCCCACATCATGCAATATCAAATGGGGCCCCAAACTTATATTCCTCCATCCCAACCAATGATTTTACAAGGGATGATAGAACAAAACAACCCACAAACACTCACCACACAACAACCATCTCAAATCAACCCACATTAAAACACTTCCACATTGCAAGCACAACAAGCTTATGCTCTAGCTTTGCAACAAGCACAACAAGCTTATCAACAAGCATTGTAAGCACAAAAAGCTCAAGAACAAGTTGTGCAACATCAACAAGCCTAATAGCAAGCCTTGCAACAACAAAAATATCACACTCTAGCTTTTCAACAAGCACAAGATGCCTACTAATAAGCAGTGGAACAACAACAAGTGTTGCTCGTGCAACAACAATAGGCCCAACAACAAGCATTGCTCACACACCAACAACAACAAGCCCAACAACAAGCATTGCTATCACAACAATACACCCAACAACAACAAATACTTATGCAACAACAATAGGGTTTGTATTATAATCCCCAACAAAACATCATGAATCCAACAACACAAGGAGCATATACACTTCTACCCCTACCACCATCACCTTCACAATATCGGAATCCACCCTACACACCTATAACACTCCATCGTATCAAAATACTACTTACACTTCATCCACCATTCCATAGTATACCACATATGCTCCTCTACCAAATCCGCAAGATGATGTGTTATCACAACTCAAGGTGCTCACACAATAGATCTGAGACGTTCAAATGGGAAAAACAAAGAAGCCACATGTACAAAACAAAATTTGTGTCCATACCCATTCAATAGAAACATCACAATGGTACCTTTCCCACCTGGTTTTGAGGTCCCTAAGTTTGATAAATACAAAGGGAGGGGAAATCCTATGGATCACATCAAAGAATTACATTTCATGTGTATGGATGTGGCCTACAATTATTCCTACTTGATGTGCCTCTTCCCACGTAGTTTGGTGATCCCAACAATTGATTGGTTCTCACAATTGCCTCCAGGTATCAAAACATTCCAAGAAATAATTGATTGGTTCTCACAATTGCCTCTAGGTATCAAAACATTCCAAGAAATAATTGATAGGTTCATAGAACATTTGTCCTTTAACCTAGACATGGATGTAAACCTAGAAGAGTTGTACACTCTCAAGCAGAACAAAGGAGAATCCTTCGCTAGTTTCCTACAAAGGTGGAGGAAAAGAGCTAGTAAGAGCAAGTGGCCCATTCCTAAAGAACAAGTAAGAATTATCATAGCAAATGTTGATCCAAAGCTATCCTTCCACTTAAAGATGCAATGTATCACCAATTATGATGAATTTATCCCTAGGGACCTCAACATCAAGAGAGCCCTAATCTCATAGGGAAACACACAAGTGTATATAGACAACCGCCCATACACTAGTTCTAACGACAAACCCCGATTTTGGGCCAAGAACAAAAATGTTACTAGTGATGGTGTTGTTGATGCAAATGTGGTCTTAACTGCTCCTAGGCAAGTAAACACCCAAACCATAAACCCACAACAACCATCCACATCGCCACCAATGATCAATGCTGCAAACAATCAACATGGACCACAAAGAACAAATAGTGCTCCTAAGTGACAACTCACTCCCTTAGGGGAACCTATGGAGGATGTGTTGACATTGATATAGTATAATATTATCACACTCCCAGATTTCTCAAACTATCAAGTGCTACAATTCAAACCTCTTAGCTATAAAGATGATCATTTATGTGAATTTCACCAATCAAAAATCTAGAATGAAAATCTAAAAATTTACATAAACCCTATGCTTGATCACAGAAAAACAAAAGATTCAGGAAAGGCATCAACTTCAACAATGTAAACCATACCCATGATACCATGGTGGGACATATTTGTGTTATTCATTCATCACAACATGAGGAATCATACACATATTAGGATACTATTTTAAAACAAAGTCCAAGCCCATCAATGGTGTCTAGCAATATTTCATACCATAATGGCATCAAGTACGTATCAGATTATGATATCTATTACACATATGACTCAATGCTTGGGCATGTTGAAGAAGTTTCAAACGAGCAAGAAATATCCCTTATTGTACCCATACTCATAAACTATTGCAAAGAGTCTTTTATCGATGATATATCATCTACCCAAGGATCATGTCAAGAGGAGGCTCCTGAGGATAATGAAATTTTCTTCAAATCGAGTCAAGATCAAGAACCCCTATCCCCAAAGTTTCACTAAGAGCTAAGGGACATCTTCTAAACCATTTTAAACTCCAAATATGTCCCTGATATCACCCCTGAGATGTTTCTTTTTGGACTTATAGACGTTCTTCATCCAAAAAAAGAATCTCCCACTCTTGATATTCCCACACAAGAGAAAGCAATAGTCCATATTCTTGATTCTTAGAGTTATTATGCATCATCAATATCTTTTGAATCAACACCAACATCTTTTGAAATAGTATCAAAAGATAACGATGTCATAGAATTAGAGCAAACAATTCATATTCCTGAACAATAGGAACCCATAGCAATATCATGTGTTCATGAGAAGTCATATTTAGTGGCTATGGATCAGAGGTTACATTATTAGGGAAAAGTATTGGGTATTATTAATACCTTCATAACGCCGAGGGAAATCTTGTCTAATGCAAACATCAAAATATGGGGCATGAAGGATCCTTATGGGGAAAATATTTTCAACACTACAACTAGTTGTATTATGAATTGTCATGATCCACCTATCATCTCAAACACAGATTTGGACCAACATAAAAAGAAGGATTCCTATCAAAGTAAGGAGAAGATCATCAAATAAAATGAAGTAGCAAAGCAAAAAGGACAAAGCAAATACAAATGGATACCAAAGAAAAATAAAGAAAATCATCCTTCTAAAACTCCATTAGTCAAAGAAACTATGGGGAAAAATAAAAAATGGAAATGTATCCATCAAAAGCGTCCTCAACTACAAAAGCATGCTTCTCAAGCAGGGAACAAAGTATATCTAGTGGTTGGTCCTAATTCCATGAAAACCTCTGTTCCCACACATCATTGCTCATCTTCCCAAGTTTGGAGAGTCAAAGGTTCCAAACCATCGACCAATACATCACATATTCCTTCATGCATATCACCGTACACTCCATTCATGATATCCAATTCTCACATTGATCACGTGTTGGCAACTACCCTTCATCATAAGGAATTCTAAAGGCACTTTATCGCGATGTGCATACATATACAAGGTTAATTTTGATACTGATAAGGTAGATCAAAGTTCTTCAAAGTTGCATTCAAGTGCTCTTATCTTAGCAAAGTAGCTTCTTCAAGCAGGATATCGTTGGCACGTTATGACAACAACCTCTACATCAGTACCACCAGGTGGTTCAACATGAGGGTAAAACTTTCAAAAAATAAAAAATAAAAAAATCCAAAAAATAGTAAAAATAAAAATCATCCTCTAGTGAAAACCACTTTGGTGGCGCTTTGGGCATGTACTATGATGAAAACCTAGAAAACAAGTTTCATGAGTAGAATCGAGTGTTCCTTGTCATGATAAATACAATGTTCCCTCCATCCATCCAAATCAACTTTATCTAGATAATCTAGTTTATCTTGATCTTGACAAAGGTTTGACATATACTTCAACTCTACTCATGGAAAATTTTTGATAGGATCTTTATCATTATGTCTCATGAAGTCCCGTAGCTCATATCTACCATGATAAAACTCTATTAAAACTCTTCACACATGCCTTACCTATCTTAGTTTATCCATTAAGCTATGAAACATTTCTAGACACTAGGGGTAGGTTATTGCACTCTTATTTTCGAATAACTCTTTATCCATGTATTATATCTCACATCGTGATCTAAGTATCATTTGCCTCAAAATATTATCAAAAATCCCAAAAACATTCATAAAATCTCATCAAAATCCAAAAACTCTTACAAAATCTAGAAAATCCAAAAAAAATCAAAATCTTGTACAACTAAAATCCAAAAACATTCAAAAATTTGTAAAGTCAAAATTTGAAACATCCAAAACACATCAAAATCCCAAAAATAGGTCAAAAATTCAGAAAAAAAATAATAATACCTTGTCTGCTACGTTGTCTCTAAGCTTGAACATAGGCAAGGCCATCACTGAAGTGCCCCTGAGACACCCTAGGCTAGTCCTTTAGGAGTCTGTCATAATAAATTGAAAATCCATCAAGTGTTCATATCTCATCAATAAATTGGTCAAAGTTAGTCGAACAATGTGGTCTCTACGTGTATAACGTAAGCTTATCTTTGATAAGTCCCCAAGGCCCTAGGTCGGTCCCTTTTAGGTCTAGGGTCAAAACTCATAAAAACATTTGAAAACTTGAAAACCCAAAATAGCAGAAAACATTCAAAAATCATAAACAACCTTAAATAATCGAAAATATAAACATTCAAAAAGACCAAAAATAGCCTCAAAACATTGCAAAATACCAAAAAAAATTGAAGTATTCCAAAAACTCCAAACCACCCATCCCATTCCACTTTCACCCGCAATAAACTTCCATCCATAATAAATCAATTGTCATTCTTCAAACTTTGACAAAACAAAAACAAAAACAAGTACAAACAATTAGCAAAAGTAGAACCTTTAAATGCAACAAATCAAACTCTTGATCATTATCAAACATGTCAATCAAACTTTATACCAATAGCCTTTCAAACAACCTATCAAACCTCCAAAATATGATAACACATCCTAGGATGCATCCTTCCTACACTGGACATTATCATTATCAATCACTTTGGATATTTATCCTTTTGACAAGAGATATAAATAACATTGACTGTTTAATGTTGATCTTTTCTTATGATTTATCTTGTTGACCCATTCCAAGGACCTCTTGATGATGTCTAAATGATTTCGAGAGAAAGGAATGGGTCATCGATCATTATCTTTTGTTTGTTGTGCTTGTGGGGTATTCTTGTAAAATAAGCTTGGCGCATACTTGCTTAGTTGAGTGTAGGGAGGTCGTTTGGAGTAGATTGTTGACTATTGCATATACTTTGGTCTAAAATATTCTAAACTTATAAACTACATTCCAATGAGGTTTACGTATGTTAAGGTGTGAACAAGTACTATCCTATCTGTTTGTAAAGTTAAAATCCATTACACTAGATACAACACCATCCTAGTTATGAATACCTTGATGCATCATGTCTATGTGTTAAATAAAATAAAAGGAATGACGGAGAGTCCCAATCCCAAAAATGAGAAAGTCATCTCTCTCATCGTCGTATCTAATAAGCTATCGAACAATCATGGACTTGTTGGACTTCTTAATCAATCTTAAAATCAATGGTTAATCTGTCTCATTTTTCTACTTCTTATTTTTCTATCTTTACTAACATTTCTATTTGAGTATCAAATTTGTGTAATATATATCAAAATATACATGAGGCTACGCATGGCCGATGACTATCAATACATTATAAAATCTTCCTACATTAGACAGCCGAGCTTTCTAGTCCTCTTTGAGTTGAACCTATGTTTTATCTTTGTCGAGAGATCAACCCAAAGTTCCAAATTTCTGCCCGATCTCTTGAGGGGGTAGGGTACCAACTTAATTCCTTTTGCTAGGGCAATAGTGGGGCATCCGAGAAAATCAAGAATTTTAAAATTTTGATCTAACCAACAACATTATTTTGAAAAGCGTTAGTCTTTAAACCAATGTAATAGGTACCTCGCTTCAAAGAGGGAAAAAATGTAGATACTTAAAATTATCCTAAATGGTATTACACACTTGAATTTAATCACTAACATCGTTTCATCCTAAATTTCACCCGTTCGTTAAATAAGCCTAGTTATTTAATTAAATGCATCATTTTCATCTATTAATCTAATTGATTTAATTAGGTTAATTCACCCCCTTTCACCTTCACCTCTCATCTCGTTTAATTGAATAAAGTAAATTGTTTAATTTAAACCCCCTAAGTCCTCTCATTTAATTAAATAATCCTATATTATTGAATTAAATGTCATATTGCATCCCCTTCTCATTAAATAAATTAATTGTTTAATGACCATCATCACTTTCCGCATCTTGCACAATTAAAATTTAGTTTTAATTACTAAATTGCTAATTTCCACACCCATCCACTTGCATAAGGAATATTATGAAGGAATATTCTCCTATTTGGCTCCAAAAAGGGAATGATCATTTTCAAACAAACTTTGTAACAAACTTTCAAAGTTGTTACAAAGTGTTTTTGTTTGAATCATTCTCATCATTGATGTTTTCTTTGATCCATGTGATCTTTGATTCTCATCCATTGATGATAATCCTTGATCCATGTTTCAACCTTGATTCCATATTGATCTTTGATTGATCAAATCGATCTCAAACCTTGATTCTTCATTTTCTCTTCTATAAATACATCACCATTTGGAGAGAAATGGATCCACCTTTTTAGAGAAAAGTTATGCTGTTGAAATTTATACTCATTTACATCCACATTTAGCACTTGTTAGCATTTTAGCTTAATCTCCATCCATATTAGCTTAAGAATCCATTAATGGCTTCAATTTTAGCTTGGTTTGCATCCATTTTAGCATAAGTTTGTATCTATGGCTTGCATATTTGAACTTTATTTCCATTTAGCATAGCTTACATCCATCCCCATCAAGCATTTTAGTATTTAGAACTCATTTTCATCATGTTAAACTAGTTTTGCATCCATGTTTCATTCATATTTCATTAGTTTCATCAATTTTCATCAATAAAATCGATTAGAACAACTCATATTATCCAAGGGATTGGGAAAGGGTCGCCATTCCACATCAATGTGACACCACTCCCCCAATGGGATAAGGTTTGGAGTATTAGAATGGGTTTATTTTAAGCTTTCATGTTTATTTAATGTTTAGTTTAATTGTTTATTTAGTTTCTTGATGCTTTCAAACATCTCATTGGGATTGTAGCTTAGAGGGTTAGATATGTCTTAAATTTATTAGGATCTGGTGTATTTAACCTATACCATGATTACGATCACAATTAGTCTAATGTTTGGAATTCTTGTGCCAAGATGGTGCATCTCAAGATGACTACAAGGAAGTCAATAATTGGTAAGGAGAGCTACCTAAAGGCCAAGAAAGGAAGGGAAGCCATTTTTTGAAGCATAGAGGTAACTAATTACAAACAACACAATTTTGTTGAGTGACACTGAGACTTTTATTCATGCCCTATATCACATCAATCAAGAAAGAAAGATGATGCATGAGGTTGTTAACTTTGTACCTCCTGTCTCTCCTGCCAAGTCAAATTCTTTACCACTTTCCAAGGATATGCCCTCAGAATGGAGTTTTTGTCTTGCCATGATCTTTAGGGACCCTTGTGTTCTTCCAATGTCCAAAGTTATTGTTATAACCTATAGTGGTGAACCAAAGGAATATGTCCCCCTAAACTACATATTTGAGGATAGGTCTAAAGGTCATGCATCTTTTTTCAATGAATGGGAACAAAAATCTGAGGGGTATACCCCACTTCGTAATGTATAAGAGAGTGAATCTAAGGGATACTCTCCCCTAGACTATTTGAATAGTAATTCCATGTAAATTCAAGGATATTAAAATCCTATTGATCTTAATAAAAATCATGATTTGGAAAAACTTTTGTATGATTTCTTTTAAATTTCTTATGTATGAATGTTTGTTCTTTTGGAAATGTTTTGAATGCTATGTAAACCTTCCTAGGATCTAATTAAAAATGAAACCTCTAGGTGTAACTTTTCTGGTGATTAATGGTTAGAACTAGAACCAACCCTGGGGGAAGCCAAGAAGTAGGCCAAGGTGTAGAAAATTCTAAGGCTAAATTAGATTGTATTTTGGCTAGATGGATGAAACAAGAGAAAGAATTGGGAACTTCAAGCAAAAGGTAAGGGGAAAAGAAAGGAAGGAATAAGAAGTTCCTAATAGAGAAGAAGGGGAAAATTATCATGATCATACTCAGTCAAGTGAACATGAGGATGATGAATCACAATCTAGATTGAAGGGAAGCAAATGGAAATGACTTGCAAGTGAGCTATCTTGAGATATGAAAAATATCACCCCTTTGAAGTTTGAAGGAAGCACCAGTGGGGATGCGGCTGAGGCATGGCTCATAGAGATGGAAAAGTATTTTGAAATTAGGAATTAATTGGAGATAGCTAAAGCCATTTGGGGAGATTTTTAGTTGGATAAAGAAGCATCTAGTTGGTGGATGAACAAAAAGATGGAGCTTTGGCTAAGTTCCTTAAATCTTACTTGGAGTGAATTCGTGGATTTTTTTTGAAATTGGTGGCTACCTCAAGTTTTCTACGATCAAAAGCTTACTGACTTTCAAAACCTGAGGCAATGAGATTCCTCAATTAACAAATATTGGGAGAAGTTCACTTGTCTCCTAAGGTACATGCCCATGTACCAAAAGGATGGGAACTTTCACATAAGGAAGTTCATCATGGGTCTCAATGCCCAAATCGAAGGAGAGGTAGATTGCATAGTCTTGCTACCATGGAATTAGTGTATGAGAAAGCCATTAAGCAAGAGAAAAGGCTTAAATATATCTCAAACTACCATGAAAAGAATCAAAAGAAGTTTAATTGGTTGTAGTCCAATCAAGCTTCAAAGAAGCCTAGTGAAGGGGAGGATTTTCAAAGGAAAGGGGACAAAGGATTTTGTAATAGTAGGAATGATTCAAGAAGGGACTATAGGGGAAACAACAACAATAATTCTAGTAGGAATGAAGGCAATTTTGGAAGGCCTACGCCAAGGAATGGGTTATTGAAAGGATGTTTTACGTGTGGAGGGGGTCATTTTGCAAATTAGTGTCCCAAAAAAACCACCAGGGACACAACCACATGATAACCCTCTACCTCCTCAATGAGCTACGTTCTAACAAAGGATTCATGCAGCGTTAGAAAATTGACAAGTGGAGTACCAGATTACTCCTATGGAAATATCAAGTACTTTGTTTGATACACCTATTTTCATTCTTATTGATACCGGTGCCATTAAATTATTATTTTTCTCCTAATATAGCTAGTAATTTTTCTAGAAAAGCTAGCTATATGGAAAAGTCTTGGATTGTTGAATATGTAAACCAAACAAGAGCTAAGGTGGAGCAATATTTATTCAAAGCAAGGGTTGAATTTCTGAGTTTCTCTATGAAAGTGAATTTGTATGTAGCCCCCCTAGGTTCATATGATGTCATTTTAGAGATGAATTGGCTATGGAAGCATAGAGCCAAAGTATATTGTCATGCAAAAATAATAGAATGTTTAGATGATCTTGGAAACTAGGTGTTCTTGCAAGGAATGCCTAGAGAAGTTAGGTATGGCCATTACGAGTTCATGGTCCTACCTTTTAGACTAACGAATGCATGTACAACATTCATGAACTTGATGAGTAATGTATTCAAGGACTACTTGAATAAGTTTGTGTTGGTCTTCTTTTCATCTACTCTAAGAATGAAGAGGAACATCTCCAACATCTAGTTATTGTTCTCCAACGATTAAGAGAGCATAAGTTATATGGGAAAATCTCTAAATGTACCTTCTTTCAGAAGGAAGTGCACTATTTGGGTCATGTGATTTTAGCTAATGGGATTGCAGTTGATCCAAAAAAAATAAAAGTAGTGATTGAATGGCTAGTGCCTAAGAATGTGCTCGAGGTTTGAAGCTTTATGGGTCTGGCTGGGTATTATCGAAAGTTTGTAGAAAACTTTTCCAGAATAGCTTTTCCCATTACTTCATTACAGAGAAAAGGGAAGAAGTTTGAATGGTCTGAGAAATGTCAAGTGGAATTTGACCAACTCAAGGAGAAATTGACTACAACACCAAAACTGAAAGTACCAGATCTAGATGGTGATTTTATTGTCATCGCAAATGCTTTAGGAGAAGGTTTGGGTGGAGTGTTGATGCAGGATGGGTGAGTCATAGCCTATGAGTCAAGGACGTTGCAGTTGTACAAGCAAAATTATGCTTCACATGATTTGGAATTAGCAACGATTGTCCATGCATTACAGATGTGGAGACACTATATGTTGGGAAATTTTTTTGAACTAAAGACTGATCAACACGGTTTGAAGTATTTGTTTACCCACCCTAATTTGAATGCATGAAAAATGACATGGTTGGAATTGATATCCAATTATCATTTTAACATCAGCTATATCAAGGGAAATGAAAATTGGGTTGTTAATGCTCTAAGTTGTAGGAGGCATATCTCCTTGATGATATCAATTCAAACTGATTTCAAGGGTCAAGTGTCGCAGAAATCCAAGGGTGATGAGTATTATGAGCAAGTCAAGCATGCACTCTCGGATAATCCACAAGACCCGAGGTATGAAGGATTTCACTTTGAACCTGATGGTTTATTAAGGTTTAAGGGAAGAATATATGTACCTAACTTTGAGGAATTAAGAAATTTAGCATGGAAAGAAGTTCATACCACGCCATATGTTGGACATCTTGGAGTGAATAAGATGTTGGTTGATGTGAAGCCATTGTATTTTTGGAAAGGAATGAAAAGGGATGCTACAAGATTTGTAGCAAGTTACTTGGAATGTTAGAGGGTGAAGGAGGAATATCATCATCCTATAGGTCTTTTGTATCCTCGTGAATCTCCAGAAAGGAAATGACAAGTCATTATCATGGATTTTGTGCAAGGTCTTCCAATGTCAAGGAATAAGCATAATACCATTCTGGTAGTAGTGGATAAGCTTACAAAGATGGCTCATTTTATTCCAGGGAATCTAACAAATGGAGCTCCTGTTATAGCTCAAAAGTTTATTCAAGAGGTATTTAGGTTACACAAAGTTCCTACAAATATTATTTCTAATAGTGATGCTTGTGTGACATCTAGGCGTTGGCAAACCATGTTTTCTTCACTTGGGACACAATTAAACATAAGTTTAGCATATCATCCGAAAACCAATGTTCAAACTGAAAGGGAGAACCAAGTGTTAAAGGATCTACTGAGAATGTATTGCATGGATCAATAATACAAGTGGGAGGAATACCTACCTTTGGTAGAATTTGTGTAAAAAAACTCTTATCATTCCACAATTAAGATGACTCTGTTTGAAGCATTGTATGGCAGGAAGTGTCAAACTCCTATAAGTTGGGATAAGCTAGAGGATAAGATAAGCCTTGGGCTAGAAATGTTATCAGAAATGGAGGAGCAAGTTGGTATAATTAAGCAAAGGCTAGTAGAAGCTAATGATAGGAAAAAGAGTTATGCAGATTCCAAGTGGGTAACCAAACATTTCTTGGTAGGGGAGAAGGTTTTGTTAAGAGTCAAACCTCACAAGATTTCTATAAAGTTTGGAAAGTAATCCAAAATAGCTCTACGTTTCATAGGTCCTTTTGAGGTTCTCGAAGAAGTTAACCCTATTGCGTATTGAATTGCTTTGCCAACAACTCTTTCCAGGATGCACAATGTCTTTCATATGTCGTATCTTAAGAAGTACATTCCATGGGATAACTATGTTATTGATTGTAATGCTTTACAGGTATAGGACCTAGGAGTGGTAACAATTGAGCCTCTCAAGTGCTCGAAATACCTAAGCTTCACTTACACAATAGAGAGCTTATGTAATGCAAGGTCTAGTGGGATTAGTATGTAGAAGATTCTGCCACTTGGGAGGACTATGCTGAGATGAAGCAAAAGTTTCCTCAAGTTTTGCTAGATTTTGAAAACTCCTGAAAAACATTGTTGTTACATTTTATGATTTATGTTTTATGTTCATGTTTGATAATCAAAATCATCAGGGACGATGATTCACAAGGGGGGAATATGTTACTCCCCATTGTGTTATTACCTATTTACTATTATTTTGTTGAGTTAAAATGATTTAATATATGTTTTTTTTTTGTATATGTATCTTGATGGAAAATGTGATGAATGAATGTGTAATTCAATACGATATTTTAAATGTTTATAAGATGAAAATATATGATGCATATGAATGTAATGTTATTGAATAACTACTGTTGTGATGCACTAAGTTGGATGGAAGAAAAGAATCAAGCCTTTGGAAGAGAGGGGGAGTATCACTCAAGAGAAGAACTTGGTTTGGTAACCCTTAATGTACCTAACTGAGCTTACACACACTCACATCCTAGTTTGGTCAAGTTGAGTCAAGTTGGTTTGGGAAAGGGTAAGTAACCTTTATTCATGGTTTGGGAATGTTTTGTATTAGTTTATGGTTTTGGTCTTTGAATGTTCTTGATTGAGAATATGTGATTGATTCTTTATGTTAAGTGAAAGTTCTTCTTCATGTGTTCATATTTATGTATTAATCGATGAGTATATACATAGAATGTATATATGTATATATGTACATGTTACAATAACTCATACATATGAGTATATACGTGCATGCGTTACATAGGTAGACGTATCTACACATACTCATGTATGGATGTACCAAATGCATGAGAATATCAAATAGACATTTGTGACACACACACACACATATATATATATACTAGAATAATGGTATATATATATATATATATAGGGTACATTCACATATATACCTATACATAAATATTCATATATATATATGTATATATGTATATATATATTGTCACATATATAATTGTGAATATATTTAAATACCAAAGAATGATTTTATGTATATATATACTAATATATATTATAATGATAATATTATAATATATTTAATAGTGAATGCATTTTGAAATGTTTACAAAGTAAACATATCACATATGTAGCATGAGCCTTGTAAAGGCCTTTAGCTTAAAAACAAAGCCAACATAATGTGAATGCTTGATGCACTTATAAAGAGCATGAAAGAGAATAAGTTAGTGCATAGAATGAGAATAAGTCAACGCATAAGTTAAAGATAACACTATATGCAACACAAATAATATTCTATGTTTTGAGGCGCATGAACACTGCTATTGTGAGGTGTTTTAATATATATTGAAGTTGTTGATAATGCAAAACCACACATAAGCATGCTGAAAATTAACTTGCAAACTTTGTCAAAGCAAAGATGGCTAAAGCTCATGAAGGTAGTTGACTTGCATAACAATTATGAAACCTGTAGATGTGTTTTGTTGTGCTTTGACTTAGTAAAAGAGTCATTGTGTCACTTGATTAGGGTAAAATAATCCATTCCAAGAAGCTGGAAACATTGGGACTATTTATGTGTTGCTTATTGAGAGTTTGAAGCAGCCGCATTTCATTCTAAATGGGCTGAATCAATGCTTTGTTTGTTTGTTGTTGGAATGGTGATAAAAAAGAAAGGAAAGGTGGTAGATTTAGTAGCTTGTTTATAGCATTAAGTTGCTCAGTTTTAAGTATAAATAGAGGCAACCTCTCTACCTTCTATTACACTCACTTATTTTGATTTCTTTATGAGTTATTCTACTGTAGTTTTTTGTGCAAGTGTATTTTTGAGAGCTTTTGTGAGAAAGAGAGTTGTTTGTGAATTTTCAATTGTTGAAAATTCTTTTTGAAGAGTTTAGAGTTTGGATATAGGTTGAGCTTATAAGGAGTAGCAAGCGTGATTATGGAGGTTGATCTTGGAAATTAGTAATATTAGTTGGAGCTATAATTCCATACATGTTGATTTATATTTCTCTAATTTTTTTTAATGTTGAAATGTTATTTGCCTATGAATTCCATTGAAGAGCACAAAGATATATTGAGAGGGGGGAGAATCAGTATATCAACAAAATTTTACCCTTTACAACCTTTATCAACTTCAAATTCTAACACAAAATCAACTATCCAAGAATATCTCAATATGAACAAGTTGACACCAAGATTTTACGTGGAAACCCTTTCGGGATAAAACCACAGTACAAATAATGTACTTTATGAATTATAAACTTTTACAATGAATGTAGGCACCAACCTACTTGAATCACCAAATATGTAGTTTAGTAGGCACCAACCTACAAAGTGCACCAACCCTTAATTCTGATTTAGTAGGCACCAACCTACAAGGAGTACCAACCCCTAATGTTCATAGGCACCAACCTATTGGAAGCTCCAACTTCCACTCACCAAGCACCAACTTTGCAAAAATAATAACTTGAATGAAGTGTGTTCCACCTTCAATGTTGCTTCTTCAATGAATGATGGACTTTATCATCTTCTTGAAATTATCCTCCTTGAATGATATCAAAATATATCTTGTTTACAACTTTCCTCTTCACATAAAAAATTACTTCATGATGATCCCATCTACTTCACTAGATCTACATTATTTTCACTTCAGTCTCCTTCATAAAATCTGCATATACTCTTCACAAGGATTTGCACATATACTCCTTTCTAAATCTCTTGATCTACTATGAAGGATTCTTCACAAATATCTTGTAGATATTATGCTCTTTACAATTCAATCACTCACTTTTCATATATTAACCTTAAATATGTAGACCTCTTCACAACTTTCATAACTTCTTCATGAACTCCAATATGCTGGTAAGAGATGCCTTAATATGTTGATCAAATTAACCTTGATATTCTGCTCCAAAAATGACTTATGAAGTCTGCACAAACTGTTTATCAAATTGGCTCAATTGTCTTCACAAGGTCAACCCAAAAAGCTCATAAACCTTCAACAATCTGCTCATAGATCTCTACTTCTGATGTTCTATTTTGCTCAGCCTTCAACATCTACTTGTGTTCAGAAGATATATCTTTTTCTTCACAACTCAACACTCTCTAATATTTAGATGATATACATTTTTACACATTCACACATACAACATGTGCTTGGATGATATTATCTTTATTCAAACACAACCACATTCTTCATATATTCATTTCTTCCACAACACATACACACTCTTTTATAACTTCTTATTCAACAATTTTTACTCCACACACAACTCATATGCCATATACATCTTGCTTGTTTTCAATTCTCTAATCTATTGTGTTTTTATTATATACTCCTTTGTTTTTGACTCCACACCCATTTGTGTTTTTATGATATAGCTTTTTCACACAACACACACTACTATCACAAATGTTCTTCAATGAAAAGCTTTCATTCGACTATCTTACATGATATTCATTGCCTTATAATATTAAGCGCTACCTGTAGCAATGGAATGTTTCCAAATAATGATGGTGATATAATCTTCAATAGCACTGAAGTCTACACAGATTCGTATTTTAGATGCATGCGATGTCATGAACTATTATCAACCTTCTTCAATAAATCGTGATACTTCTCCCCTATGCGGTGATTAGTCATCAGTGGTGCAAGCGCTCAATAATCATTTGGCAATATCAAAATGTGATGATCTGCTTTTAACCTTTTATCTGTTCATGTTTACAACATGCCTTGCGTTGGATTTTCTAACTCTCCCCTACTATTTTTTGCGCCACTTTCTTATTTCTTCAATGCATTCCATCATGGTCAAACTGTATCAATCTTTAATTACTTTCATTCTGAATATCGATCTCTTTTATTTTTGTACGGGCTCTTCCTCATAGCATCACTTTGCAACCTCCATTTGTATTGTGTTGAAACATTAATATATTCAGAAATATACTACTGTCCCTTTATAATATAAATATAGTCGCAATGAATAAATTGATCAGATATTAATGATCAATCAAACTTCACCAAGAGAGGACTTTACAAATGAACTTTATCTCATGGTTGCTGCCTTTGTTGTCATCCTCATATGTTTGACATCAGACTTAGACAATGAATTCCTTCCACAATAAATTTGATATGGATGATAATCAAGCCAATAATCTTGTTCATACACTTACATTAATGACTCCATCTTTTTCACTTTGACATCAATGACAACATTTCCAACAACTATTGCTTGTGAAAAGGATAATTTGAATGCATGATAAAGCTTTCTTGTATGAACTTAGTTTATTTCTTAGTTTGGGATAAACTTGCATGGTTCTTGGTAGAGTCTTGATTTGGTGAAACCTTTTTATTTGGAATATACATATATACTATATTGGAATTTGAGTGGTTATTGTAGACATCTAAATTTGACCGATTCCATATGGTCAAAATTATCTAAACCTCATCTGCATTCATATTAATAAAGTAATTTTATTATTTGATTGATGTTCATCTTTATCTCTAACAACCTTAAGGTATTTAATTAATCGATTAAATACTTATAACCTTTCCTCTCCAAATTTCATAAATAGACTAATTTATTTAGTTTAGTCATTTAGCCTATATGAATTAAATTAATTTTTAATTCATCATTCTTCTCTCTCCTAATGTCATCATCCTCCATAATTCTTCCTTAATCCAGGTTAACTAAAATAACCTGTGATTAGGATGTGCACACCACTATTTGTGGTTAGTGTCACACTCTCCATAAGTTACGAGTTGCCTTAATCCTCTCCTTAATTATTTGCACAACCACTGACCCTCCAATTAATTAATTCCTAATCTTGGTCTATTACCTGTTATGGTATAGTACCCAAGTCAACCTTCTTAAAAGATTTCCATGTAAGGTGAGGACATCTCCCTTTCTTTTAAGGAATTATTAATTCCTTTTATCCCCCCCATGAACCCACATGAAATTTTTAATTCCATTTTATCATCCCTATGTTCCTAGTTGGAATTATTAATTCCAATTTATTCATCCAAGGTCCCTTGAGAGTTTAAAATCAAGTTTAAAATTCTCTTCCCCCTTTCCCTAGGAACTACTCTTCCCAAAAAGGATTGTTGACTTGTCACATCATCCCCATCATTTGGGGAAGGATAAGACAAGTCATTCCTTTTTTCTCCCCCCAAGGTACTTGAAAGTACCTCCACTTGGATGACATCTCACCTCCACATAATCTTATACCCTCCATCTAGGATCCCACATGTCCTCACCACATGTGTTGATATGTCTCGAAACATCTCAACCATTGATCTCTAAACCTAGGGTTAATCCTATCCATCCATTCCCTTTTCTCCAAAATGACTAATACTTAGTCAATTTTCACTCATACACAACACTTATGCATTCAAATCACACACTTAGCCTTCAAGCATCCAAGCCCACCATTGTTGTAGAATTTTATAGCTTTCATCTTGCATCCAAGTTCATAAAAATAACCTCTATTGCATTCACCATACAATCCCAATCATGTTCATATATGTTGCATGTTATCAATCAAGAAAGGAGCATACGAAATCAAATCGAATCAAGGGCCAACCACTTCATCAATCTTGGCAAGGTAAAATTTTATGTTTGTTGCTTGTTTGTTCTTACTAGGATTCAACTAGGCCAATCTTGAGGCATTGTTTATGCTTTTCTATTTTGTATTTGAATTCATTTTCATTTTAGTATAGAAAACACTGCACACATTTTTGGCATACCTAATGGGACACACATCACGAGTCTCTTTCACGCTTTATATTGTTTGAGTTTTTGTAGGTTCATACTTTTTTTAGCTTCAGAGGTGAATCCACCTGACGGGCGATTCCATGACCTTCATGGGTGATCTTGCACACTATAGAGGCAGATACATGTTTGGCCCTTCCTCACCAGATCCACATGGGCAACTGTGTGTTCGGTCCCTTCATAGGCGGTTCTGCGACCTAGACAGGTGATTCCACTTAGACCTTCACAGGTGATTTTGTGTCATACAGGGGCGAGTTTGTGACTTCTTACAAGGGAAATTTTTTCTCTCTAGATAGGTAACCCTATGGTAAACTTGAAGCCTAAATTTTTAGTTAAAATCTTTCTTTGGCTTTTGGGTTTGGTACTGACCTGCTAAATTGTTTGTTCCTGCATGTGTAAGCAACTAACAGTTTTTGTAGCTTCTTGTTTGTCAAAGATTGGTAGTGTCAAATTACTAATTCGTTTCCTATGAGATGAATAGTCGAAGACTTGGCTTAGATATTTTCCCTAACTAATTTTGGAACACTTAAATTTCTTAAAGGGTCAAAGAATTATTTTTCATGTTTGAGGTCTCCTGTTGGTGTATTCTCTCCCCTTACACCTTTTGGTGAGCCTGGGGATTAGAAATCACATATAGATCCAAGTCCATTTGTTTATTTACCTAGGAGTGCTAACTTGCGTGTATGCTCTCCCCTTGTGCCTCGTGTGAGCTTGGGGATCAGGAACGTCCTAGAATTTCCTACCCTTTAGGATGCCTGCTTAGGGATTTTATCACCCCAAGGGATGACCTCAACCACATGAATTGGCAAGATATATAAAGGGGGGAGATCTAAAGTTGTGCCCCAATCTAGTCACATCATGTTTGGTAGAGCATTGATACTAGGGTGATTCTTAGTTAGGTGTAAAGGATTGGTCCAAGCTTTCCCGTTGAAAGTTCCTAACCCACACTTGTGATGGGTTGGTGTTCACAAATGTGTCTCACACACCCTCTTGGTGTTTCAAGGACTCTCAATTTTCCTATCAAGCCTAGATAAGACCCAAATTTAGTTGTGGATTAGTGTAGTGCAGGGGATGCACATCGTGACCCAAAGATTTTTACACTCACCATTTGGCTCCCTTGAGATGAGACAAAAATCCTTGACTTAGCATAAGTTATGTGTAGCTTTCTAGGGAGAGGGTGATTGGGTTATCCTTCCATTTTAGGAGGCCCCTAGCTATCCGCTCTCACAAATACGAAAGTGCACACACCCCTTTGAGGTGTCCCTACCCTTGAGTTGATGGAGATTCCTAGTGTGAGCCACAATGAGTTTGTAAATCCCTTGCTACTAATTTAGGCTTGTTCAAGTGCTTGACGTGTCTTCATGTGTGATACCATTGCATATTTTGAGTATTGAGTCTATCCTACCTAATGTCTGTTGATTGATTGTCTTTCTTAGTTTGGTTAGTTTGGTCATTTCACCTGATAGGTGATTACGCTCCCTCAAGGGGTGGATCCACTTGTTCTTTTCCATACCATTCATCCAATAAGTGATTGAGCTTATTAGAGAGGTAGATCTGTTGATCTTGTTTGTACCCCATCTTTTCCTTTGTTGGGCGATCTTGTGCCCTTGTTGGGCGATTATGTGACCCCTTCCATATAATCCAAATTCAATAGACGAGGCCACCTCCATGTCCGTACATAGTCTTCCCTAGATAGGTGATCCTGTATCTAGGATAGGTGTTTGCGTGACCCCTATCCATACAATCCAAATTTGATAGGTGATTCCATCTTCTTGTGTCTGTACCGAATTTCCATAAATAGGAGATCCCACTACTTGGATAGGCAGTTTTGTTGCTCTATGTCTGTACACAGTCAGTCCTCGATAGGAAATCCCATGACATAGATAGGTGTTTGTGTCTCCTTTATCTTATAGTGAGATCTTGATAGGCAATTTCATCTTCTCATCTCTATATAGAGTCTTCCTTAGTTAGGTGATCCTACTACCTAGATAGGTGGTTTCATTGCATTGTGTCTGTACATAGTCAATCCTTCATAGGCGGTCCCATTGTTCATTACTGTATAGTAGTCTATAGATAGGAAAATCCATGTTACTCAGGGGTAATTTTTCTCATTTGTTTGTACATCAAGATTTGATAGGTGAATCCGTAGTTATGATCCATACATCCCTCGATCAATCCTAGATAGGTGATTGTGTTTCCTACAGAGGTGAATCCGTAATAACTTGGAAGGGAAATTCTGCTTCCCATTAAAAAACCCAAGAGTGAATCCTCTTGACCAATGATATCCCACATTATTCCAAGCTTCTAGTCCAGTGGTCATAACATTTTTCTTATTTTCTAGTTGCTTTTAATTACCATTTTTGTGCATTCAAATTTTCTAAAAGTCATCAATTCGTCCTTTCAAACATCCAATCCGAATCCCATAGATGTCTATTTGAGAAATTTTTATCCAATTTGGCTACTTAATTAGCCTATATCATCATCATCCTCGCTCACTTAGGGGCATAATCTGTCTTGAGTCAATAATTACTTGCAGTCTCATCAATTTGCTTCCATCTAGAGGTAAATTTGTGTCATAATCATCCTTTTGCATCATTATACCCAATCTAATCCAATCGTCATCACCATCACTATCATTCAGTTTGCTTGAAGATCATTAGTCTATCTAAAGTAACAATCCAAACATCATCTAGTCAAGCTATCAAGTGTAGTTTGGGGTCCTATCTCAATCAATTAACCCAATCCAATCAGTCAATCCAATCCAATCCAATCCAACTACCTATCCAATCCAATCAATCAACTAACCATCTTAGTAGTCTTATAATCAATCATCCAATCATTATCATTTAGCATTATCATAGGAGTTCACATCATCCACATCTTCTGATTATCCACACTTTCATGCCTGTTACCACTTGATCACAAGCTAAAAGGTTAATGGAACAATGACAATCATAGACTCATCCTAATCCACCCACTAACAGTGGATCTTAGTAGTCTAATATAGAAAAATTCCTCAAATCTAATCCTCGACCTTCCTTGGAGGAAGGAATGGTTAATCAACCTGAGCTCTCTATTGAGGAATAGCTTAGTAATCTTGTTAATGCGTAAATGACTGACTGTATCATCATTGAGTGATCAAATAAAATCCTTACTTCATTACTCATGAGAGGTACTAAACCACCACCCAGATTTGATATGACACAATATGCTAACCCAAGAATGCCTTCTCAATCATAGGATCCTTAGAGCTCTTAGGTTCATCCATACCCATCTGTCCCTCAAGCCCCTCATGTACACCACAAGATACTTGGTATCAACTAGGATTTGGGAATGATTTGTGTTATCAAATACACCTTTCTCTGTTCAAATTTATTTTAGGGGAGCAACACCTGAAGTCAAAAATCCACAAGGTCATACATCCATTCCATCTATGCCACCTCTCCCAAAACATCAGTCAAATCAGTCATCAAGAAATGTTGGGGGCACCATGTCCAATCTGCTAGTATCTACCCCCCCTAATGTCCCCCTCATTCAAACAAAACCATTGACGCAAAAAATATCATCATTTAATCCTAGACATTCCATCCCACAACAACTACCTTATCAACAATCCACTCAATTCATTCCTCCACATGAATCAACACAATCCATTCCTTAACAACAATCAACACAATTTGTTCCCCAATCACAAACGTCCTATCAACAACAACAATCCATACAATCTATTCCTCAACAAAATTCATTATAACCTCAAGGGAATCCCACAAACCAACAACAATATTAACCACAACCTCTAAATACATATTCCAATCCACCCCCTCATTACTTTCCCCTCACTATCATCACCTCCACCTTTGTGGAACCACCTCATAGTAGGTTTATTATCAACCACTTCCATCACCATATTATCAATACACTCCTTATGATCAATCCAACTCCACAGGTCCATCCTCATCCACACTTGTTAATAAGGATTGGGAAGAAATGAAGGTTTCATTGAAGGATTTACAAGCTGACACTCCATCCTCTAAGAAATCCTTCAAGTTTGAGGAGATTTGTCCATATTTGTTCGATCCATCAATCTCCACTATTCCTTTTCCAAAACAATTAGATTTTGAAATTTCATAAATATAAGGGAAAGGGAGATCCATGAGACCATTTACAATAATTTTACATGCATTTCCAAGAAGTCTTGTATAACGATAATTACCTTCTTCGTTTGTTCTGTCGTAGCTTGAGTGGACAAGCTTTATAATGGTTTCTACATCTCCCTCATGGGTCAATTTATACCTTTTTAGACTTATCATAATATTTTGTTACTCACTTCTCTTATACTTTGGAGAAGGACATAGATACCATGGAACTCATGAAGAACAAACAACATAATGGGGAGACGTTTGCTAGCTACTTGCAAAGGTGGTGAGCCCTAGCCAATCGTCTTAAGTGTAGCATTCCTGAAAAGGAATTGGTAAGCATATTTGTTGAAAACCTACATCCTGAATTGGCTTGTAACTTATGCATCTATTGCGTGTCCACCTTCACTGAGTGTTAGCAAACAGATTGGGCACCTTTGAATAATGTTGACTCTTAGCCCGAAAAGGTGCCTTTGTTCCTAATAGCTATGGATGAATGTTCTCTTTTAGAAAACAATCATCCTCTGAATTGGAGAGGTATAACTCCCTCTTATGATTTTCAATGAATTAGGAAAACTGAAAATAAAATTAATGTGTGATTTTAACTAGAAAGTAGTAAAGGCAAAACCCAATATCGAAAAAATCCTAATATTAGATGCGAAGTACAAATAATAAAACACTGGCACAAAGACCCTGGGCTTAACTTGTAAACCATAGAGAATTAAAATGATACACTCAATATTATCTGAAAATGAAATATATCATGAAGAAAGTTGCATCACTTACACAAAGATAAGATACTGCATTAAGACACTCTCAAACACAAAGATTTAAGAACTCAGATCAACTTCATAAATTGAATGCACAAAGACAAATAGTAATTTCATTCACAACAATAGCAGCAAAGTCAAAAATAATATTGAGCTTTCAAAAATGATACCCCCCCTACTAAGAAAAATATACAATATATAGTCTTTATTTCCCCCAAGACCTTTTAGTTTCGTAACTATCCTTCTTTAAAGAATCAGTTAAAATGTGACCTTACACATTCTGGTAACTGCCTCTTTTAAAAAAAATCCCAAAAAATATGTGGATGTCGCAAGCATGATTTCATGTACTTCTACTAACTCAAGCGGGGTTTTGTGAACATTTTCGAACTTTCCACCTGGCGGGATTTTGAACAATTTTACTAACTCTCCACCAGGCGAGGTTTTGTGAACTTTTGCTAACTTTCCACCCAAGTGGGGTTTTGTGATTTTTTTCTAATTTTCCACCCGGTGGGATTTTGAACAATTCTGCTAACTCTCCACTGGGTGGGGTTTTGTGAAATTTTTCTAACTTTACCTAGGCGAGGTTATGTGAATTTTTTCTAACTTTCCACCCAGGTGGGACTATGTAAATTTTTTAACTTTGTAATCACCTCTTTGAGCCTGAAGATGAAAAATTTCATAGCTTTCATCTGAAAGGTCTGTTTTCCATGAAATTTGAACAACAAGAAGCATGCACTCTCTAAAATAAAACCTAGGAATCATTTTTGCTCTGGATGTGTGGATTCCAAGATCTAACATCATTTATATATTGCTAGCCAAAAACATAAAATTTTAAAATCTCACCAACGGTAAGGTATCTTGGCATGAAAATTGGCCACATTGGACAAAATGAGGTTAGGATTAGATCTGCAAAAGGATTTTGCACTAGCTTTTATGGATATTCAGAATTAATTTTTTTCATGATTTAGGAGGCTAAAGTGCATTAAAAGTTTAAAATGAGGGGAGCCCAAAAATTAGATAACACTGAGGTAATCGAAAAGGGAGTCACTAGAGAAGGATCTTATTGCTAAGGGACTTATCAAGATATTTAAAGAAGACAGATAAACAATATGGTGATAAATCTCGCAACTAGAACAACAAGAATGTAGTTAATGATGGTGTCACTGATACCAAACATGTTTAGGTAGTTCATTCCTCTCAACAACAACAATTCCCTCCCCAACAACCCATGACCAATGTCATATTTGTGCCACATGGGGTACCTCATCCTCCTAATTAGTCTAATCAATTAGGTCAAGGAAATGTTAAAAGAACATTCACTCCCTTAGGAGAGCCATTAGAGGCAGTCTTTAGGAGGTTGGTTCAAGCTAATGCAATTATCTATCTGATAACCAAACCTTTTGATGAGTTAAAAGAAAAGCCAAATTGGTATAGGGAAATTGAATATTGCGATTACCATAAGATCAAAGGTCATTCCACCAACAAGTGTTAGGGTCTCAAGGGCTACATCCAAGATCTTATCGATCAAGGAGATATTGTCATTGAGGTAAATTAGTCTACATTATCTAATTATCAATTGCAAACATTCCAAAATGCCTTCCCTAAGCACAATCAAGGTCTTGGTTCTTCCAACAAAAACATTGGATCCAATAGCAATAATCAAAACAACCAAACCAACAACATTAGTTATAATAAAGTCCCATTTAATTATGATGATATAGTTGGTTGTATTACCCAAGTGGATCCACATGTCTCCATAATTCGTGTAAAGGGAAAGGACCCTCAATGTGCTATCACCACATGTCGCACCTGCATATCACTTTTAGGACCCTCCACGTCATCCTAGTCAGCTCCTGTAAACTCACAATATAATATCCTTGATCACCTAAGAAAGACTCCAGCTCAAATATCTATCCTAGATTTTTTGAATTCTTCCTCAACACATCAAGAAATTCTCACTAAAGCTTTGCAGGACACCCATGTACCCAATGACATAGATCCTACCCAATTCCAAGCTGTTGTAGAAAACTTATCATCTACATATCAGTTGGGATTCAGTCAAAATGATATGCCACCTATTGATCTCGCACATAACTATTCCCTCCACATCGAAGTCCTTGTTAGTAAGCCCAAAGTCAAATGAGTCTTGGTAGATAATGGATCTGCCCTCAACCAATGTACACTAAATTTCATAAAATAGTTGGGGTATTCTCATGCGGACCTAGATAATCAGGTGATCACCATCAAGTCCTATGACAACACAAAATGAGATTTAGAAGGAACTATTTATCTTCCCATTTAGGTTGGCCCTGCCATGCAGTATACAACGTGTCATGTCCTTGATCTAGACCTTCCATATAACCTCCTTCTTGGTCTTCCATTGCTTCATGCTATGCAATCCATTCCTTCCACATATCACTAATGCCTTAAATTCTCAGATAATGGAATTGAGGTCACCATTCTTGCTGATCAACATCCTTTTGAGTACTATTGTGCTCTTGAGGCTTCCTTCTTGCATTCCCACCATTGTCTTAGAATTGAAGTGGGAACCTCTTGTACCACCCCATAATCATCTCATGACAATCCCAACACTTCATCCACTCCATCCACCACTTCATATTCCACCATTACCAAGGTCTCGATCCTTGACAAAGGTTGCAAAGAATATGAGATGCACATTGCACTTTATGTAGGCACAATGCCTTCCTCTCCATGAAGTTATGGTCAGCCTATTGAGTCTCCAAAGCAAGGAGAGCCAATCACCAAGATAGTAAGATCCAAGAATGTGGGCTCCACTACATCTCAGTCCACAGGTATCTTGCAAGATTAGCTTGATGAGGATATTAGTCAATGGGTGTATAGAGAAGAACTTGATCCTTCACCTCCTCTCATTGAGTATTTCCAAGAAGTCTATCTACAGGCTTCCAAGTTGTCACATAAATAAAATTATTAGGGGGGAAGACTAGGGGTAGATGAACATGGAATGCACAAGTCAATTGATACACCCATGCATTTGAAACACTTGAGTCTTGGTTATGACAAGAAGCAAAAACAACCCGCTATGTCTTCTAGTGCTTCAAACAACGTTAGTTCAGAAGTTGGTATCCTTGATGACATCCCTAAGGAGGAAACTATCATACTCTCTTACAATAATTTATACATCTCCTCCCTATTCGAATCTACATCCATCTTTACCATTAGCATTTCCCTATGCCATCCTAACCTAATAGATTGGGACCTATGAGGAAGCACACCCATCAACATCTTTCCTTCCGAAGAGGCATATGTACACTTCATGGGATGAAAAGAAGAATTTGGTGCCTACCCCAAGGAAGATGAATACCTCAACCACAAAAATAAAAAGAAACAAAGTAAAAAATGGTCTCCTAGTGAAAACCTCCCCAAGGCACTTTCAGACTCATCAAAAGTAAAAACAAAGGGTGTATCCTCTAATGAAAACTTCCTTGAGGCGTTAGAGGATGAGGATGTTCATCTTGCTCTCATAGGTAATCACTTCTTAGAGTGGTCCTCCATCCTAATCAAGGAAACTAGAGAGGTACATTTGGGAACATAAGCAAAATTGAAGATCACGTATGTGGCCAAATCCTTGACTGAAGAAGAGTATTCTATAGTTGTCAATCTACTTTAGGAAGGAATCATTAATTTTGCATGGGCCTATTCAAATAATGCTTGGATTGTATCCAACATTAGTTGTACATCACCTTGATGTCTTCCTTGATGTCAAACTAGTAAAGAAAAAGCTCCACAAAATGCATTTTCAAGTGGCTCTTATTGTCAAAGTTGAGGTGGAAAAATTTCTAGCATCAAGATTTATTAGACCAATTGATTATTCTAATTGGATTTCCAACATCGTCCCCGTAGCCAAACCAACTAGGGGAATCTGCATTTGTACAAATTTTAGATACCTTAATAAAGCATGCCCTAAAGATGATTTTCCATTACCAAACATTGACATGCTTGTCAATTTGATAGCAAGACATGCTATGGTATCTCTTATGGATAGTTGTTTTGGACACAATCAGATCAAAATTGCATCTGAGGATCAACAAAAAATAACCTTTAGTACACCTTGGGGCACCTTTTGCTACAATTTCATGCCTTTTGGTCTCAAGAATGCAGGGGCAACTTATCAACGTGCTATGACACTCATATTTCATGATTTGATCCACATCATAATGGAAGATTATGTTGATTATTTATTAGGTAAATCCAAGACTAGAGAAGAACATCCAAAGATCTTGAAACACATCTTTAATAGGCTAGAACAATACAAGTTGAGGCTAAATCCCAAGAAATGTGTTTTTAGAGTCACTTTAGGAAAATTGTTGGGCTTCATTATGTCCAGAAGGGGTATAGAAGTTGATCCTACTAAGGTGAAAGCGATTATGGAAATTTCCCCACCTAAAAATTTGAAACAATTGAGGAGCTTGCAAGGAAAATTACAAACAATCCAACTCTTCATAGCTCAACTTGTGGATAAATTCCATCCCTTTACACATATTTTGCATAAAGACATTGTCTTCAAATGGAATCTAGAGTGTCAACAGGGCTTTGATAAAATTAAGGAATATCTTTCTAACCCTCCAATTTTGATGCCTCCTATACTAGGAAAACCAATGTTTCTTTACATTTATGCTACAATAGTTGCACTCGGGGCACTTTTAGCATAGCATGATGACAATGGGAAGGAAAGGGAAATTTATTGCATCAGCCGCACATTGGTGGGGTATGAACTCAATTATACCCCTATGGAAAAAGCTTGCATTGTAGTTGTTTCTAGCTCTCAAAATCTTCGCCACTACATGCTTAGTCACTCAATTAAGTTGATTTCCAAGGTCGATCCACTCAAGTACCTATTATCTAGGGCATCATTGATAGGTCGCATGGCTAAGTGGGTTATGTTGTTCAGTGAGTTTGATATTGAGTAAGTAGACCACAAATAAATCAAAGGAAAAATCATCACAGATTAATTGGTTGATGCTCCTTTAGTGGATACATATCCTTTAGTGGCTAAGTTTCTAGATGAATTAATGTTCACTATTTCAAAAGTAGATACATGGACACTTTATTTTGATGGGTCCTACACATAGAATGGGGTTGGTGCTGGAATTCTCTTCATCACTCCTCAAGGTGACTATATTCCTAAGTCATTCAGGTTGGTGTTTCTATGCACAAATAACATTTTAAGTATGAATCTTTAATCATGAGTCTTCGCATTGCAATTCAGTGGAACATTGCTCGTCTCTGTCTCTATGGATACTTACAACTTATAATCAAACAAGTCAATGATGAGTTCCAAACAAAGGATGATAAGCTTCTTCCATACAAACACATGGTGGATGAATTTAAGAAATATTTCAGCCATATCTAGTTTGAAAAGGTTCCCAAATTGTAAAATAAGGTTGTAGATGCAATGGATATCATAGGCTCTCTCATAGAAATGCCTCAATATCATATCGATTGTGAGTTTATGGTCAAACAATTATTGGTCCCCTCATACGACATCTTGGATACAAAAATGGTGTGCAAAATCGTAGGTCCCCAATCCCCATGGTATCATCACATTTACACCTACCTTTGTGACAACATCCTTCCACCTGATCTAAATTGTAACCAATGCAAATCCTTCATCCACCGAGCATCTCGTTACAACATCCTAGGAGACACTCTTTACTGTAGAGGGTATGATGGATCTCTTCTTTGATATTTGAATGAACCAAAATACAAATTAGTGTTAGGTGAAGTACATAGTGGCATTTGTGGGGCACACACTATTGGGATGGTCTTAGAAAAGAAGCTTCTTCGAATTAGGTATTATTGGCCCACTATGGAACATGATGCATGTGAATTTGTCAAGAAGTGTACCATGTCAACAACATGTAGATTTAATCCATGCTCCTATGTAGGACTTGTAACCAATCACAACACCATGGCCTTTCTCACAATGGGGTTTAGACTTAATCAATAAGATATACCCTCCATTCTCAAATGGTGATACCTTCATCATCACTACAATTGAATAATTCACTCAATGGGTGGAAGCTATTCCACTCTCCCTCATTATCAGAACCCAAATATCCAAATTTATCCTATATCATATTCTTTGTAGATATGGTATCCCATTCACCATCATCAATGATAATGGTAAACCTCTTAAAAAATAGCAAGTAAGAAAACTATGTGAGGCTTTCCATATCCAACATTGATGGTCCACACCCTATTACCCTCAAGGTAATGGATAGGATGAAGCAACTGACAAAAGATTAATCAAAATCCTAAAGAAAGTTGTCAATAACACTAGTCTAGATTGGTACTTCCACCTCAATCCTGCCCTTTGGGCCTATTGCACATCCATTTGTACCTCCATAGGTGCTAAACCATACTCACTTATGTATGCCACTGATGCAATATTTTTGATTGAAGTCAAACTTTCCTCGCTTCATATCACTTTGAAGAACCTAATTAATGATGAGGGGTATCAAGTTGCATGTCTCAGTCAATTAGAGCTTCTTGATGAAAAACATCTCAACACTTATAATCACTTGTAGGCTTACCAACATCGGCTTAAAAGGAGCTATAACAAGAAGGTCCGACCCCGTCAATTCCAGATTGGTGATCTTGTAATCAAGGAAGATCAACATACCCAACAAGACAAAGAGAAGAAAGGGAAGTTTGAAGCTAATTGGTTGGGTCCATATGTCATCACAGCTAAGTATGATTCTAAAGTGTATTGGCTTGCTAGTTTCCACACTCGAGGGGGAACCCTTGGAGGAACCCATCAATATTGTGCATCTAAAGTGGTTTTACACCTAAGTCAATTGGGTTATTCCAACTAGAAAATACTAAAAAAAAGTTAAAAATTCAAAAAACTACAAAAAAATGGAAAATGTCAAAACATAAAAAAAACGATGTCAATAGTAAAGAGAAATAAATCATCCTATGATGAAAACCACCTTTGGTGGCACCTTGGATAAGTGCATTTGGTGAAAACTTAGCAACAAGCACCATTCATAGAGGGCTTAATAATTATCTACCTTGCATCCTGTTTGCTTACATGCTTATGTATCTGACCCATCCCATCAACACACCCTATCCGTCCTATCCCATATCCCATGGTATATTTTTATTGAGAATTAGAAGATTTTAAATTTACTATCCCAAGTTCTAAGATTCTCTTGTTTGTTGGTGGTGAGCTTCTATGAGTCTTATTGGGTATCCTGATCTTACGTTCTTATGCCAATTGGGTTTTGGTTGATTATCATCATTTGTATATAGTGTCTTGTTGGTTAATCTCATGTCCTCATCTAGGATTCATCTTCACATCTTTTATCATTGGGTCTCATCTTCCATCTTTCATCTTTTGTTTGGTATCTTTTTATCAAACTACGTTTCCTCTATGCTTTCACATAGGCAAGGGCATATTTGATGAGCCCCTGAGGCTTTATTCCATCCTTTTGAGTCTTTCCTCATCGTTCATCTATCTTTCATCCATCGCCAATCTTTGGTCCTTTTATCAAACTACATTGCCTTTGCACTTTCACGTAGGCAAGGCCATCTTTGATGTGCCCTTGAGGCATAGATTTTTCCTTTAAGGTGTGTCTTTACATTTGTTGTGTCACTAGGAGTGTCCTTATCTTGCTAGGATTAACCAAAAAAATCTACTAGTTCCTAGAAATTTTGATCTATTTCAATTATCCCAATTCATGTTGACCCTCTGATCCATCCCATCCATCTTCGGTCTTCGTAGGATATATATTTCCTTATATCAAACCGTGTCAATATCATCCATGTATTGTCCCAATGAAAAAGGATATTTGATATTTATTGTGATTTCTTCATGATTTTTCCTTTTGTTTATCTTTTGAGCTTCCTATCATATCTACTCAAGGTCGCCACGATCCATCATATCATGGTGCACTTTGATAGGTAGACATAGGGGCATCTCTTGGCTATTTGTGTGATTGTGTTTTCTTGGTTGTCTTGCGTACTACCCACCAAGGTATTTATGATATTGTGTTATGTTGGGGCAACCCCTTGTGCTTGTTGTTTTCCAACATCAACTTGACCAAGGCACCTGTGACTTTGGGATGTTGTATTAACCTATTTGTTTGTTGTGTCAATCTTGTGTGTAGAATGCTAATTTTCCTTGGTTCCTTATACCCTAGCACTTAGTATCCTACACTATATTAAAATATAGTGCTCCTGATGTGATAACATAAGCATTAAAATTAAATTTCATTCATTATCCTATTACATTTTCTCAATCCATTCACCTAGCTTTTAATCATTGAATTTTGGTTGTGCAAATGATATCCCCCCACCTATTCTTCCTACCAAGATTGTTTCAATTTTGGACGATGTACCATATCCATTTCATAATCATTTAAGTTGTTTAGAATAATATATATTTTTTATTCTAAGAATCTTAATCCATTTCATCTACATTATCATAAACATTTAAGTTGTTTAGAATAATATAGATTTGTTATTCTAAGCATCTTAATCCATTTCATTTGCATTATCATAATCATTTAATTTCTTTAGAATAATATAAATTTGTTATTCTAAGAATCTTAATCAATTTTATTTGAATTATCATAATCATTTAAGTTGTTTAGAATAATATAAATTTGTTATTCTAAGCATCTTAATCCATTTCATTTGCATTATCACAATCATTTAAGTTGTTTAGAATAATATAGATTTTTTATTCTGAGCATCTTAATCCATTTCATTTGCATTATCACAATCATTTGAGTTGTTTAGAATAATATAGATTTATTATTATGAGCATCTTAATCCATTTCATTTGCATTATCATAATCATTTAAGTTGTTTATCTAATAATATAGATTTATTATTCTAAACATCTTAATCCATTTTATTTTACCATTCCATTAAAATAATTCATTGCATTAGAAACATTATATGCATCCACATTCATTACATTCCACATCCATTCTATATCACAATCAATCCTAATCACATCCATAACATCAATATCATAAGTACTAAACATCAACATCATCATCATAAACATAAATGTCACATCCTACATCACAAACATGTTAGTTGCATATACCACAATCATCCAATTGCATACATAAATGTCACATCCTTCATCACAAACATGTTAGTCGCATATATCATAGTCATCCAACTGCATACATAATCATCACATCCTGCATCAAAAACATGTTAGTCACATGTTTCATAATCACCCAATGCATGCATAAACATCACATCCATAAAATATCGTATCACATATCATAATCATAAACATATAATGCATCACATACTGCATCGCAGATCATTAGTCATGCATATTGCACTAAAAATATCCATCATAATCATAAACACATATCCATCATGCCTACATCCATAATAAGCATAAGAAACATCACATAAACATCACATATAATGCACAATCAAAAATCATCCATCATATATCATCACAATATCCAACATATCCATCTAGTCCATAATGTTCATCCATGTCAATCAAATAATAAAAGTGTACGTCTAGAGGAGAATAATGTGAGTACAAAAGACACATCATGTGTCATGTATCAGTATGAATACAAAGAATCAATGCATCATCTATCAAAGTATGTACATGAACTCTGCATATGTATACGTTGCTTCCACCTGTGTATTTGTCAAAATTGGCATCTTGTCACCATCCTATCTCCATCCCCTGTTCCCCTCTAACCACTACTTGTTGCATCAAAACATTGTAGTGACTCGGGTACCCCTCTCTCTCCTCCTCTTGGTGGTCCCCTATATCCACTGGACCCACCTGATCCTCCCGAGTATGATCTCTATCCTGATCATGAGGGCCCTGCACTCCTATTATACAACGATGTTTATGGGGGGCTCTTTGGGATAGATTTGGAATTGCGATGTAATATAAACCCATCCAATATCTTTCCTCCTTGGTGGGGTCATCTGACCAAGCCACTAATGACTAAGATGCATCCCTCTCACAACTATATCTGTCTCTCTTGCCGAAAGTTTAGTTTATACCGACGAGCATTCTTCGCTCGCATGTTCATTATCTTTAACCTTTCGCGAAAATTGACCGACAAGATGATTAAATCACAACCGAGGACATCCATCTACTCCTCATCCTTTAAATAACCGATTTATTTAACCTATCCACTTTAGACTCGGTTCCTCATTACATAATTTTAACCTTCTCCACCTTGTTGATTTTATCGGGATTTCCGGATTTACCTTCTTTACTTTAATTGTTTTGCTTTCCTGACCTCTTTCATTCTATCTTTACCGCCTTTGAGGATCTTTCATCGATGATAATCGACTTTCCGGAGCCTTCCGTGACACGGTTCTTTCCTTCTTTTTCGCTGACCTAATGACTCCAATTCATCAAGCCATCAACGTCACCCTCTTTGGCAGCCTCTCTCTCCACCAAGCTACATACCTATCTATCACACCATGGTCATATAATCCACCCCTCCACAACCACCCAGCCTTTTTGAGCTGATCCCACATCTGTCTCCCTTTGGTTGCTGGCACACTCTGCCCCCAACCCTTCTCCTAACTGATCTGTTGGTACCTTTGCTTTGACTCAAGAATTTCTTGCAAGACCTTGAACTGACGTGTGATTATGTCAGGCCTATACATCTCGATAATATACAGATCCTGTATAATAAGGTAACATTTGGACAACATGTAGCCTCTGTATAATTGGTCCTCTGCCCTCCACGATCTAAAATCATAGGCCAAATACAACCTCCACATGATCTAATCCTCGATCAAATCATCTAGGGTTTGTTGCTAGAAATAAATACTCTGGACCTCTACATAGTGTCACATCCCCTAATACTTAAAAGCCATCGGTATGTTTTCTCCCCTCTCCTTCACTCCCACAATATCTAGTTGAGTGATTTGGATATGCTGCTAGACCCACACCTGCAGTAGTGTCACATGTGTAATGTTGGCCGCTTGTTGGTAACACACCATGTGCATATCCTTATACAACTGTGACATGATGCACACTCCCCATGCATACACTCCCCTCTCCTCTCTATGATGTGTCACACCACCTCAATCAACTTGAGGGTGAAGAATCAACTGCTTCTATCTAGGAGGAGGATCTCACTTATCAGCCTACATAAGTACATTGGAAACAATGGTAATGTGTCGATGCGTGCATCTATGTCTAGTGCCTTCCTTGTGTGAGGAAGGTCTTTTGTCTTGAATACAACCCGTAAGCTTTGCTTCAGGGGATTTTTGGTCACCCCACTCACCAATAATCCTCTGATGGGTAATTGGAGAATCCTCCAGATGTCCTCCAATGTCACTATAATCTACCTCATGGGGAGAAGGAAAGTGTAGGTCTCCGAGCTCCATCACTCGATCAATGCAGTCAACAAAGGTCGATGGGCTTGGATCGCTGGGAATACATGCATAAGTAGCAGGTAAACCGTGTCTAGAGTGATGTAATCCTCGTCAGTGAATCCCTTTGTTAGCTCCTATATCATCGAGTGTCACTCCCTCATCCACATGATCCCTATAGGTTACATCCATACAACTCACTTGTCAGATTCTCATCTATCCTTTATCTTTTTTTTAACTCCCCTTTTGCACAATCACCCTTGTGCACGACACAATTTCCCATCCCTCTTTATGTGCAATCACCCCTATGAAAAGATAAATAGCCCCTATGGTTTGGTTGTAGATCTACCCCTATGAGGTGATAGATTCGCCTATCTGCCATGTGAACGAAGGTTTTCCCTTTTCCCCCATAGGCAATCTTGCATTCGCCCATGCAAATGCGATCACACATCTACTAACAGACTCACCCATTTCATCCCTTGGGTGGATTCATGACCTCTTCATAGGTGGATCCACTTTAGAATGGGCTTGCTATGCCATTTAGGGGTGATTTTTCAATCGCCCCTCCCATCATGTGTTTTCCCATGCAGACGCATGATCGCCCCTTTCTACCCGTGCATTCATCCATGAGCTATAGGGGTGAAGGCATCACCTCGGATAGGTGAGTTTTCCTCTACATGGGTGATTCTGCAACCACCTAGTCTACCATCTTGTAGGAAAAAGGTAAAAACCATGTGCGGAATGAAATGACGAAGTCTGATTTTTGAGGCGTACTTGCTAGGGAATGACACCCTCTTGATAGTACTCTCGAACCACATCCAACAGATGTGCGAGGTCTCCTCGATGCACCATTTTGCACTCTCAAACTCACTCGATGACACATGTGCACTAGAATCCAAATGAATATTAAATTTTCCTATTTACTATTTGTAGATAGGCAAATTCAATCAGATTTAGAGTTGAAAACAATAAATTAACTAAATCCTATCAAGCACAATAGAGTACGAAAAAACACGAAAATCACAATGAGAAGCACAAATGCAAACCAATCTCCGCGCTAACTCGATTTATCTCCATTGCTCTTCTCCACCTGCATGAGAATGCAAGATTTTGAAGGGTTGACAATGGAGGAATGTTGGATGCTCATTCCTGCAGCATAACAACTTGACGATGAAGAATGATAGAGATGGATTGAAGAATTATTTCGACAGAATTAGGATGCTAGACGAATCCCCCTCGATGGCCTATGAAAGGTTGGATTTATAGAGCCTTGATTTGGACAGAGATAAGATTTGACAAGATTCGATAAGGATTTGATTTTTGTTTTATTTGATCAAAGAGGAAATAAAG